>JBAJHX010000031.1:13121973-13146945 GCA_037176925.1 Amniataba percoides | reverse complement strand
TGAATCTAATACTCAGCAAAAAGTGACGTTATAAAGAACGTGATAGCTGAAGGTTTTGGTAAAGAATTTAATGGTGATTTAATGACAGCAAAGATCCCACCTTACTCTGTGTGGCTGCTTCACTTTAAGGCATTCTGGGTTCTCCGCTTAGCAAAAATGATGTCGAAAAAAAAAAAGACGGGCTTCAAATCAAAGCCTTGACCCAGCCTTTAGAGAGGAGGCAGTGAGGCCTTTTATGTGTGCGAGCTGCAGATTCATCTCAACACTACAACGCTGTCTGAAACAAAAAAAAAACAAACTGAAACATTTTGTTCTGTGTCTTAAAACCCCTTCGCCTGCATGTTCTTGCCTTCTCTCATCATCAGTCAGATTTAGCCTTACGGAAACTGACTCCTCTAAAGCTGTTTACTTTATACCAGTGCCAGCATATGACTTATGTTTTTATATGTCATATTAATTTATTATCTATTTATTTCATGTATTTATTTCATGTGGTCTTTATTTATTGATTTTGATGGTGGATGCGCTTGACTTTAAGAAACAATAATCTTGTTCATTTGCACTTTTCTTCTTATGTTTACATATGTTGTCTCCTATGGCTGAGAGTCCCTATCAATCAGATGTATTGATCCACGTGTTAGTGCAATACAGTAGTTTCTCTGACTTCCACTGACACCGAACAAGCCGCATATTTTCACGTTGTCAGTCATGGACGTGATTGCATGTATGTCCACTTTTTGAGATGTCATTTGGTAAATGTTGAACCTCATGTCACCACATCAGTATCATTTATGGTTGAAGATTACAGTCCCTCATCTGCTGCAAGTTTGACCGTTGTGCAACATACTTCGGAAAGTACAAAGTTGTTTTACTCTGCAGAGCTTCATGTCTTTTTGAAAAATAGTTAAAAAAAAAAAATCTCAGCAAGGTCGGTCATCCTGCTGATCATCACTGTCCCCAAAAAGTCCTCCCAGATCAGAGTCTGTGCTCAAACTTCATCTGTCTCGGTGTTCCTCAGCAGTTTAAGGACAGGGGGACTGGGGCTTCGGCCCCCGTTTGTGTGAGCCCCTCTCCCATCGAGATTTCTGCTTATAGACCGTAGAAGCCATATTGCATTGTCTCGTGGTGTTATGTGTGTGTGCTGAAAAACACTTGTGGAATCTCATCAGACTGTAAATAAGAAAGCCGTTTTAAAAACAAATAAATAATAATAACACGGGGACATGATCTAAAAAGAAAATGCTCTGTAACATTAAAAAAAGATTCTTATGAATGTATTATACCTAGAGATAAAAAGCTGTATGACAATGGATTACTCTTAATATTTCATTAAATATAGCTGTGGTATTTTCCTCTTGTTTTGTAGCAGTTATTGTGTCCTATTATTTGGTCTTGAAATGTGCATGGAAAGTCTACCAAAGGAAAAAAAAAGGCTGAATCTTTTTTTTTTTTTCTGCAAAAGCTGCTCCATTTCAGGATGCTTTTGGAGGTGGATGTACTCTGGCACATATCTCTCTTGTAATCCCTCTCCCTCTGAGCTTTCTACCATATGACAATACTAAGCCCACCCAACAATGCTGAAGAATTAGCTCTCTGCCCTTTTCTTTGTGCTCGCGCTGGAGCTCTGGAGGAACCCGAGAGAAAAAGAGAGGGCAGAGAAAGAGAATAAGCAAGTCGTGGGAGCACCACTGCAGAGACGGAGCGTGGGTTCAGGCGAGAAAAGGGCACAAGAAAAAAAAAAAAGAGACAGAGACGGACAGAGGAGAGCAGATGAATGATATGTGGTGACTTTGGCTGGTTGCATTTCTGCGGCCATTGTGCTGAATCCCTGGGAGACCCCTTCCACACAAGACAGAGGAGACAATTCAGAGCTGACAATGACACCAGCGTATATAAAGCATCTCTGGTGAGTCAGAGCTGGCGTACAGTGTCAGAGGCAGCAGCTGTATGTGTGTGTGTATGTGTGTGTGTGTGTGTGGCTCTTTAACACGTGGCTGTGTGCATGATGTGTGAGGTGGGACGTTGTGTGCAGGGAGGAGAGAACGTGCCTTTGTGTGTGTGTATGTGTGTTAAAATATGAATAATGCAGAGGATGCCTGTATGAGCGTGAGGGCCGGGAGGAGGGCAGATGGTCGTCTGCTGATAGGACTGAATCCAGGCAACAGGGTCCTCCAGAGAGCTGGGTTTAGACCCGGTTCAAAACACACACACACACACACACACACATGCTCCAAACACACAAGAATTAATGATGGAAATTTGAAGCCAGGCATTAGCTGATTTCTTTTTTACTTGTTCTGAAATGGATTTTGGAATTAATTCAAAACAGAGATGGATTTTTTTTCATTAAATCTTTCTGACTTTATTAAATCTCACTCCCAGTTACACTGAAATTAGTCTTTTTATTATCATAATTTTGTCTTGATATAAATAGTCAAAGGTCATAAACAGGGCTGTAGCCAGGATTTTAGAAATACTGTGGCCATGAAAGTGTCTAAATCTGTTGAATTATTTTTGGATTTTCAGTTGCTCATTTATATTGTCTGAAACCTTATTTACATGGAGCAGCTATATCAAAGAAACACCTCTAAAACAACATCTTTTGGGGGTTTTTTTTGTCACCTTGCTCCAGATTGCACAACCCTTCCCAAAAATCAGTGAAATTATTAAGAGATTATGTTTCTGTAAAATCTCCCAACAAACAAAATGCTCAATGCTCCCACACGCTTCTATGAGTGGTGGTTTAATAAAGAACTGTGTTTGAAAAATACTGGAAAAAGCATCTAAAGTGTTTTAACTGGAGAACTGAATCCCTCCAAAGACTGATGAAACTCAGAGAATATAAAGGCCACATAACCCAGACTCAGTGTCCTAAATTAAGTTCAGTAAGCTACACGGAAAAGAGCATTTTCTCATTAAAAAAACATTACTTCTTCTCTCAACACACACACACACACACACACACACACACACACATTCATTCATTCAGTATTTAGGAAGCAGGCTCTCCATCTAGGCCTGCCTAACCTACTAACAGCCACTAGGGGGCGCCAGAAGACTGTTTCTGATGTAGCCAGCGGTCAGCCAAAGCATCTGACAGGAAACATTGGACATGAGGTGAAAAAAAAAAACAGAAACACACACACACACACACACACACACACACACACACACACACACACAGAATGAAAACCCATTTCTCACAGGTGAAATTGGACTACAAATCCCCCCCATACAACAAAATAAAAAATAAAAAACAAAATCCTGAAAACAACAGAGAAGTCCATTGTTTAAATTTACACCTCGGCTCTCCAATTTGAAAATAAAAGGTGAATATTTCAATTTTTCACTCAATATTTCAGCGTTACACGCACATTAAACACCCCTACAATTATTCAAATAATTTCCTAGGACATGGAAACGACGCATAGTACATGCGAATAATTATTTTATCATGTATAATGAAGGCAGCAGGCCAGATTATACATAATACACTAATAAATCTACTTTCTAATGCATCACCTTCTGTCCTGCAGTGCCTCTGTGCCCGTTTGCACTGCGGAGAGGCATTAATTGTTTCTGATATTTTAAATGGCGTCTCGTCATAATTGTCATTTAGTTTTCATATTTACCCTGATGGAAATCTTAATTAAGGCTGTGGCGTGTGCTGCAGCTCCACTGGCCGGCCTGTGTGAGCGCCTCCTCGGTGCAGATCAGCGCCAGTTACCGAAACAGCTGAAGGACCATTTCTTTAAGCAACCGAGCCGGATTGATCAGATCAATAATAATAAATCAAATCAAATAATAATAATAAAAAAATTATAATACACAAGCAGCTTGTTGCGACTTTTCCTGAATCCCAATAAACGTGCAGACTGCAGTGTTGTAGAAAACAAATACGATTTAATGACAAAAAGCATAGAAATTGTGCAATCGTTGACTTTTTTTTTTTTTTTTATCTTTTTTCCTCTTCGTTTGATCACAGATTTCAGGTCGATGCTATTTTGTTTTGGTTTTGTTGATTTTTTTTCTTCCCTTTCTTCCACCTCGAAAACTCAAATTCAGCTGAAGGATCACTCGTGATGTGGTGAGAATTACAGAAACACTGGGCCTTATTTAAATGAGTATTATTATAGTTATAAGCTTTAAATAAGGGAAACGTCCGGTTTAGTTAATTACAAAACATCGTGTGAAATATTGCTGCGCTCAATTTTGAATGATTGACGATGAAAAGAATTTAAAAGTGGATCTTTTCGTTAATAGTCCTTCTGTTAAACGGGCCTAAAACATTCAGACACGTCTCATAAAAATAGTCTAAAATCCACGTTATGGCTCAGTCCAAATGACACATTTCCTCTCCACTCGTCTGCATCCTTCAGTTGGATTTGAGTTGGACTATTTCTGCGTTTTTCTTTCAGCCAGAGAGTGAATCTCCAGCCACACAGGTCTCCCCTCAATAACCTCTCCCACCATCAGACCAGGTTATTAATCACAGGATTTAAGTGGCACAAGAACACGTGTCTGTGTTTGTGCTTTGGCACAGACCGACAGAGAAAACCGGACAAACAAACAAACAAACAAAGCCCCAAAAAAAGAGAGAAAAAACAGGGAAAAAAATCTGATACATCCCACAAATAGTCTTCTCAATGAATGAGTCATACAGTAGTAGTGGAGCCACTGCGGCCAGAGCTGGTACCAGGAGAGATTCAGTTGAGTTTTTTCTTCTTTAAGTTAGTTAAGTTTTTTTTTTTTTTTTAAATGTTTTTGTTGTTGTTGTTTTTCTTCTTCTTAGGAAAGGAAGGCAAAAAGGGGGCTGGAGTGCTTTGAGTGCTCCAGCCGGACAGTCTCGGTCTTTCTCGTCACAGCATTTAGGAAAAAAGTACAGAAATAACAAACAGCAAAAAACACACTGTAAACAGGCGCACAGAGATGTCTGCACAGAAAGAAAAGCATTAAAGTGAGCCAATACTCAGTCTCTATTATAACATTACCATTATCATAATTATTATTTTAGAATTATTGTTGTTATTATTACTAGTATTATTGTTGTTATTGTTATTATAATTATCATTATTATGTGGCTGCGAAATAAATTCAGAATTTTAGAAATATTAAAGCAATGGAAGGAGATTGAAATAAATTATGGGGGCTGACAGAACAATCAATACGTCACAATTAAATTAAGATGAATCATCACAGTTGTATTATAATAATAATAATAATAATAATAATAATAATAATAATAATAATAATAATAATAATAATTGGCTGGTATTGGTTTGGATTTTGAACATTGTACAGCAGGTGTCTGCCATTTCAGCCCTCCTTCTCTCTCTCTCTCTCCCTCTCTCTTTCTCTCTCTCTCGCCACAAGCTGCGAAGGACCCCTGTTGCTTTTGTTATGATGGAAAGATGGCGTTTATTTACCCACACACTGACTGCGACTTCTCACCGAGCCCGCAGCTTGTTTTCACGTCCCCCCCCTCCACCTCCACCTCCCCCCCACCCCCCCCGGAGGACACACGTCCCGCTCTGCCTTTCTTTAACGACACATTACATAATGACACATCGGCGCCTCGGCAGAAGGTTTAGAAAAAAAGCGTTTTGAATTTTTCTTTTTTTTGTTCTTTTCTCTCTCTCTTTTTTTTTAAATATTTGGTACACACACCAGCTCGGTGTGTCTGGCAGTTCAAACCCTCCCCGTCCATCTCTCTCTCTCTCTCTCTCTCTCTTTCTATGCGTATTTTAGTGCCACTGTAGATCCCCACTGCGTGTCCGTGGGTCCGACATTTCAGCTGGCCCGGGTCCATCCGGTTCAGATCGGTCCAGCACGGACGGTCAAAGAAAAATAAGGAGGCGATATCCCTCCTGAAGGTGGTCCGTGTCCTGCGCACGATAAGCGGCTGTGTGTGTGTGTGTGTAAGGGGGGGTCACTGCACGGGGGTCTGTCCTCCGTGGTGTGGGGGGGTGTCTCCGTACATGTCCTCTCCTCCCGGTATCTGTCCCCCAGCCGGCGTCATCCTCTTCTCCTTCTGCCGCCTGTTACAAAACCAAACCCGCACCACCTCCTTCTCCAGCTGCAGGCTGTCCGCGAGGGAGTTGATCTCCGCCGCTCCCGGTTTTGGACATTTGAGAAAATGGCTCTCCAGAGCCCCTTTGACGCCCACCTCGATGGAGGTCCTCTTTTTCCTTTTCCTCCCCTGCGCCGCGATCTTATCCAGGCTCGTGGGGCTCCCCGAGGTGGAGTCCGCCTCCTCCAGCCACTTGTTCAACAAGGGCTTGAGTTTGCACATGTTTTTGAAGCTGAGCTGGAGCGCCTCGAACCTGCAAATGGTGGTCTGAGAAAAGACGTTTCCGTACAGCGTCCCGAGGGCCAGTCCCACGTCCGCCTGCGTGAAGCCCAGCTTGATGCGTCGCTGCTTGAACTGCTTGGCGAACTGCTCCAACTCGTCGGAGGTCGGGGTGTCCTCGTCTGACTGGTCCTGGTGGCCCCCGTGCTGGTGGTGGTGTGAGAGAGACTGCTGGTGGGCCCCGGGGCCGCCTCCGTGCTCACTGAGGTGCGGGCTGTGGCTGTGGTGGTCCTCGTCTCGCAGGGGGTGGTGGTGCATCCCCCCTTGCTCTCCCGCCGGCATCAGACCGAAGCCGGATTGGGAGTACACCAGGCTCTGGCCCTCAGACGCCGCCATGCCGGGGATGTGCGTGGTGGCGGTGCTGGTTCGCCATCCTCTGGCGTCGTGATGCGCCTGCTGGTGCGCGAGGTGAGGGTGTCGCTGTTGCTGCTGCTGCTGCTGCTGCTGCAGACTGCTGGAGTTCTGCAGCTCCTCTCGGTCGCTGTCGTGCAGCACTGGCTTCACGTCCTGCTCTCCGAGGGGACTGGACGGCCAGGGCGCCGCGCCGTCACCGTGAGACAGCGCCGTTATCCACTGGTGCGCGTGGCTGAGCGGGTGCCCACCGCCCGGTAACGAGCCGTAGTCGTTCTGGAGCAGGCTGTGCGCGTCCCTGTACACCGCCGCCTGCTGCATGCTCCCGGACTCCGAGTGCGGCGGCGGCGCGCTGCTGGGGGTGGTGAGGACGCTGTAGTGGTTGGACGTTGCGGTCGCCATAACTATCGGAGCCAGAGTGATAGCTGGAGTTAAAAGGAGGCTGCCTTTGACAGTAACTCTTTTGCGCCACGGGGCAGCTCGGCGTCTCTCTCCAGCATCTCCCGGGCTCTGTGCCAAGGGGACGCAGAGGCGCGCACCTGTGGTCCGCCTCGCTCCGCTCTTTATTGGCCAAGAACGGTTGACAGATGTGGTTACCCCTGACAGCACCCCGCTCATTGGTCACGGGAGATTGTACAGAAACCCCAATCACTCTGCCCAACAATACGAGCGGTCCTGCAGCATGCGAGAGTACAAAGTGGAGGGAGGAATCGGGCTGAGGAGTGTAAACACAGGAAAGACTGGAGAAGCTTAAGAAAGAGGAGGAGGGGGGGGGCAAAAAGCTGTTTCTTTTTGTTGAAAGTACTTTAGTCACGTTGATCTGGGTCAGTGGGTCACATTTGCTGGTTTGGCGCGTCAAAACGGTGCGTAAAAGTTGCACAAGACACGCAAAATTTGCACTTTAAAGGACGCAGTGGGCACATTTATGCGCACAAAACAACCTTTACGTGTCAGAACACTGAAGAATAGTTTAAGCTGAATGTCCTCTGATCTTCATGCATTTAATGTGGGAACTTTTTTTGGGGGGGTGTTTCATTTTATTTTGTGCACCACGAAACAGGGAGCAGTGATCCCGAGGAGAAACTTCCAGCTGCCTGTCTGCCCTCAGGACGCTGTCCAGAGAGGGGGGTGTTGGGGGTTGGAGGGGTGGGGGGTGGTCCGCGTGCTTCCAGGGCCTCTGCCCCGTTGCCATGGCGAGCCCGGTGAATGGAACAACGCCCACGTCACAGCTGCAATCCGTTCCTTCTTTTCGTTCCGTTCCAAAGGGCTCACACTTGGGGCCGCGCGCTCGCTCGGCCGCCGGGGCAAATAATGTGGGTGGATGAAGAGGTGAGGGGGGGGGGGGGCAAAGAGAAAGCAAGAATGGAGCCCTCAGCCCACCGCGCACCCTCACACCTGCTTGTTGGGTAAACTTTGAGATGGATGCGCCCACAAAGGCACGCGAGGTCTCTGTTTCCCCAAACCCCCTACCAAAATAAAATGCCTCGAATTTTAATATTTTTAGTTTTCTCCCCTTACCCTCCAATGCACAAAATAGAGAAGGCTTACCAGGCTTCCCATTTTTTCTCCCATGACAGGCATTTCACAAATAACTGCCTCATACACCAGAGAAGAAAAGTGTATTTTCTAGTATGTATTTTACTTAAGTATTTACACTTTATCCTACTTTTTTATTCCATGACATTTCACAGGCCAGTGTTGTATCACTGCTTTCATTTGGCAGATTAAGCTGAAACAAATGATCGCCTTATGATGTGATGCACTGCTTTTTGATTAAACCATCCAACACCACCCTGCATCATTAAAGCACTGTTGCTACATAACAATTCAGCTGGATAGAGTATATTAAGTTTAGACTCCCAGTTTTAATCATTTTGCTGCTAATACTTTTGTTCTCTTACTCAAGTGAGTTTTGAATGCAGCACTTTGTTTGCATGGAATGGAGTATTTCACTGTGGTATTACTACTTTTATTTATGCTTTTTCCTGCAGCACTGCATCATATTACATTTCACAGCCGAACATTGCACCTTTTTACTGCACTATATTCATCTGACAATTGTAGTTGAAGTAGAAGTGAAGCACTAGCAGATTAAGCTGAAAAGAATTATGATTTTTTAAGAAGTGACGCACTGTTTTGGATTAACCAACCTAACAGATACCTACTAGAACAACCTGTAAGTGTTGCCGATACATAATAATACAGCAACATACAGTATATTAAGTTTACACTCCCATTTAGTACCTTTAGTACTTTTTTGTAATGGTTTTGTTCTTTTAAACAGCTAAGTCTTTAAATGCAGAATTTTTACATGTATTGGAGTATTACGCGGATGTATTATGTCTTTTACTCAGGTGAAAGATCCAAATCCTTCTTACATTATTGCAGCAGAGGACCATAAAAGTGTTGACTCTCATTTTATGATTTTTTTATTTTTCATACAATTTTTGTACAGTTTTGATTTTTTTGTGAATATTCAACAATGCACTAATTTTGCGCTGATCTGCTGATCTTTAAATGAATGCAGTGCAGTTATGCTGAAATGAAACTATAATCCTTATTTGTCTGAGCCCCCCTGAAACCCCTCTAGACCCTTGGGGGGTCCCTGGACCTACTTTGGCAACTACTGGTATTTGGGAGATGTGATTTTATTGGCTCAAAGTGGGACACCGTCTGTAAAACATAACAGCTATTAAGAGGTTAAAGGAACCTCGAAGGACAAAAAATATGCAAGTTTCACCTTCAAACATGGGTGCAGCGCAACAACACCAGCGAAGATATGTGTACATTTTTTTTGCTAACCGAAATTTATAGCTACACCCAATGCACACAAAGACACTAAAATTTTTATTGTAACACTAATTAAAGAGCATGGTACCATAAAAATTTCACACAGGAAGTGTAGAGGTTAATTGATAAATACTTTGAATCCAATCAAGCTGAGGATGCGTAGACATAAACATTGAATTATAGGGATCGAAAGAACACTGGCTTATGATTAGGGTGTAATTCTGAGAATTACCAAATGTGTCGCCAGGGGCTCTGGCAAGCCGTGTGTTGAGAGAGGCAAAACATATTACCCTAATAGACTAATATGCAAACTACTGGCTGCCCAATTACAGGACTTAATAACGCATAAACGATGCGAGTCCTGTTCTTACAAGACGAAGGGGTCGCTGTTAATTCAGTCAAAGGGCCGGGTATGCTGTCAACACATGCGGCAGTTCCACACGCGTACTGTCTGTGTTTTCGTGTCCCTCGTTCTGTATTCAAGAGTGGGAGTTAATGATGGAGAATCTGAGCGTTAAATTAACAGTAATTATATGGCCCCGGTGCTGTAAAGATTCAATTTCTTCGCAAGTCTAATGGGCCTAAGTGTCCCCATGCGCAGGCAGAACTCTCTATGAGATATTTCTGATTGAAACGCACACAGACGGAACAAAAACAAACACAGGCTCAAACACATTGCATACACCTATATAAAAAAAAGCATCTGCGGCTTTTCACGTGTCAATCTTAAGAGAGAAGAAGTGCGGCACTAAAAGTGTGTTCAGAGCCAGCTCTATTCAAATCCAGATGTGAAAAGCCACTTTTTGCTCCTGTGTAAATAGTGCCACCCGCTCTCCCACATTAGTCTAAGAAAGAGTGGTTCAAGTGCGAGGTGAAGCCATTTATACGAGTGAATGTTTGCGAGCGAACCGGTATCCTGGTTGCTTTCACTTTCTCTGGGACAGTGTGTGACCGGCCCATGTCCCTCCCCCTGTGGGAACTCTAGCGCAGGGGTAACTGGGGCAGGGGGGCTTCTTTATGCTGCCGGACACAGGGAGATAATGGCCATTCCTCCACAGCTGGCCCACACAATCAAAGGGAGAGGGGGCTCGAAGGATTCCAGCTTTAACCAGGCCATTGTCTGGGCTAATTACATCTGAATGAAAGACCCCAAGAACTCACCTCCCCCCCGAGCAAAACCTGCACAGAATACCCCAAACAACCCTTCAGGGATGAGGGAGAGTGCACAGACACAGGGCACACACACAGAAATATATAAACCCTGGACTCCTTCATTACCCCTAAACATAAGCACACAAGCATGCACACACCCACGCGCACACATATACATGCACACACACGCACTGGACTTGTTCATTACTCAGACACACTCACATCCCCAGCAGGCTCTCATCAAAGTGTTGTGTCTTTCTCACAAACACACTCGCATGTGGCACTCGGCATTAGATCAGATCTCAGCTTGCTGCTCTCAGAAGAGATGAGGAGGTCTTAGAGGACTTAGGTTGAATAGAAAACACACTGAAGAGCCTTTCCCCAATGCACCCCCCATAATCCCAATCTATACACTCCCTCTGCTCCTCAGCCACCAATGCTGGGCTCCATCTGTAGCCTCAGCCCGGTACAGTGCAGATCGTGCCTTTAAAAACTGCAGAGTGATGTCAGGATGTCCTGTTTTGGTGCTCCATCTTTTGGTTTTGTAGTCAGAAAATACAACCTGCTTGTATCCTCACACTCTCTGATACACTGATTTTTCCCAATATGATGAGCACTGTGGTGTGTTTGCTGCTCTGTGAGACAGAGAGAGAGTGTGTGGAACAACCCAAAGCACAACATGGAGAAGGCTACTTTTAATATGTGCTTGCTTGTGCTGGTACAATCACAGTCAGTGGGTTAAAATGTTAATTGTTTGCATCTGAGATGTTGAATTGGAGTTGTAGTTTGAGTTGAGGCACTTAAAGCAGTTGAAGTGTCAGCTGAAGTTGAAGCGCTGAAAGGGTTTTAGGTCCCTTTTGAAGTGCAGTTGCATTTGAAATTCATAATTTTAATTTGGCAGTGAAAGCAGCTGCAATGTCACTTGAAGAGCGAAAGATGAAAGCAATTGAACTGCCATTTGAAGAATGAGAGACGGGACCAGTTTAAATGTCAGGTGAAGTTGAAGCACCAGAGATAGATTGAGTGCACGGTAAATACAGTAGCTGATGTGTCAGTTAATGTTCAGAGGCTGAAAGCAGTTGAACTGCCAGATAAAGTGTGAAAGATGTAAGGACTTGTTGTCCAGAGTAACAGGTGACAACTGACAGGGGCAACAGATGAAAAATAACCTCTAACTCAGGTGCATTTATTAATGTGCACTGTCTGTGTCAAATAAAGCATGTATACATTTTAAACACTGTAGGGAGTTGAAACATCAGAGGTAGTTGTACTAATATGTATAGAAATAATTAGTAAAAACAGCTGAACTGTCATTTAAAGAGTAAAAGATGAAAGTGGCTGAAATTTCAGTTGGAGTTGAACCGTCAGAGATACTTAAAGTGCACTGTAAATAGTTCAAATGTCAGTTTATGCAAGCACTGCAAGAAGCAGCAGTGAAAGCAGTTTAACTGTCATATGCAGGTGAATTGTATTTTAAAGAGAACGAGATGAAAGCAGGTGAAATGTTAGTTGAGGTGTACAGAGATAGCTGAAGAACTCTTGGTCTCAGTGGGACTGTAAGAGGTGAAAGCAGTGGAGATGTATTTCGGTGAGTAAGAAGTGAAAGCAGTTGAAATGTCAGTTGAAAAGTAAAAATTAGATGAATTATCAGTTCATGTCTAGAGGCCTGGCACAGTAAAAAAAATCTTTTGAATCCAAAGGGGCAGTGATAGTTGAAGTGTAAAGACTCTAAATAGTTGTCGGTAAGTTTAAGAAGTGAAGAGGGAGAGTGTGATCGTGTCATCCAGGTTGATGTGTAATACACAGCAGTGCAGAAACCACCTAACAACCCCCTTTTTCCCCTCTCCTACCTTGTGTGTGTGAGCTCAGATTTGTATGGGTATATGGACTTATTCCCCATTTTCCCTGGACACGTTTCACATTGTGTGTGAGTGTGTGTGTGTGTGAGAGAGAGAGTGTGTGTGACAGTTTCAGGGTTAGGAGGTCTCACTGGTGCTCAGTTTAGCATTGATTTATTCTCTTTCTCCAATTTATTTCCCCTTCCCCTGATCTGCCTCTGGGAGGACAAATGGAGGAGAAACGGCAAGCACAGTAGCCATCCCTCACACACACACACGCACCCTCACTCACACACAAACACACACACAGGCATACACACATCATGCGCACACACAATGACAAATGTTTCCACGAGAAAAAATGCACTCAAATATGTATTTCTGCATCAGGCTGGCAAGAACACGTGCACACTCACACGCACACCAAAATACTTTTAAAGCTCAGGTTCTCCATTTCCAGTGTTACTGTGCCAGACCAATCAGAGTGGTGACCATTCTGTCGAACTATAAATTCACAACACTCCTCAGGTCCCAAGGCACCAGGGCTCCTATAAGACTCCCCATGTTGTCCCATATAACTGTCTTCAGAGAACCCATAAAGACATAAAGGGACACTCCTACCTCTAGGTGAGTGGTCATAATTCACCAGCAGGTATTTTTACCATGACATTGCTGTCGAGGTGCACAGATTCATCTCGTCTCCTGCTTTATAATGTTCAGCACAAACTCCGGGTAGGAAAAAGCATGAGTGCAGTCATATTTTACAGGCAGCTTGCTGTCACACACTGCCGCAACGGTTTGGTGTTGCAGGGGTGTGTCGGTACAAGAGTGTGTGTGGGCTCATTGGCACAAGCTTAACACCTCGCGTCGCTTCTGCTTTGGGGTGCGATAACAAACCTTTCCCTTCCCAAGGAGGAAAAAAAAAACGCATCAGAAACAGGGGAGCGAGGGGCGGGAGGAGGGGCAGGTAGGTCGTTAAACCCACTTGAAAGCTCAGCGCCCTGATCGATAGTCTTGGGCCAAGCAGGGATTAAAATCAGGCTAAGTCTGTTCCAATCAATACTGATGGCTAACCCTGGGGTTAAAATAGGAGTAAATCTCCATACACGTCCATACACAAGTCTGCACTGTGGCCTACAGTACAGATAAATCTGCAGCTATCCATGCAAATGGACACACAATGGGTTACCGCGCGAGTGTGGTCGATATGAATGAGTGCCATATAGGCCTTCAGCAGCGACATATCTAGTTGTATCTGTGTGGATATACACTCTGTCTAGTTAGGAGATTGAGGCAGTAAATTTTGGACTCGTCGATGGGGATGAGCAGAGCGAGTAAAGCTCTCATAAACGTGTGCGCGCCGAGGTGCAGCTTGTGTACTCGCGCGAGAGAGTGAGACACAAACAGTAATGTGTCGACGGTTGTACACACAGCACTGCAATAATGGAGGGCAGAATGACTTATAGACAGGGAGCTGACATGCATGATTGACTGTTTCACACCCTAATGGAGGGCGGACTTTGCTGCTCGGATTGATCTTACAAGCACAGGTCTGCTTATCAATTACCAATACTGATCAATGTAGCGATGGACAACAGCAAGGAAAAACTGTTGCATGTCTATATTGTGATCGCCTAATTCTACTGATGCAGAGATTTATGTCGCTTTCTTAAACGGTTATCTGATTCCCCTAATCATCAGGGACACATTTCTGAACACAAAACTGCACATGGATCTTGTCTTCACTGAAACTGGTAATGCAGACATTTTGGGGGCAAATCGCTTATTCACCTTCTTGCAGAGAGTTAGAGAAAAAGATCTATATCACTCTCATATCTCTGAATATGAAGATGGAGCCAGCAGCTTAGCTTAGCTTAGCTTAGCTTAGCGCAAACACTGGAAACAGGGGGGAAAGCTAGCCAAGCATAAACTCACAAAAGAGAAAAATTGTTCATTTGTAAGCCTTAAACCAGTTCATCTAAGGTTTCTCCAATGAACTCTGAAATATTATAAACATATCTTACATCAACTGAACATTTATATTTAAGATTATATTTAATAGACAATGTCAACAGTTGGTTATTTTGTACGTGTTTTCATACATTTTCTGTCCGAACTGTTTACATGCCAACACCTGAAGCTGAAATACAATGACAAAAACCTGACACCAACGTCCCAAACCCTTGAAACCAGTTCTCCAAAAATACAAGCACATATTCTGCTTTTCACTCAGATGGCAGCTCTAAATCACACTCTTTTTTTTTCCCAAACCCACATTTGGCACAAACTTCATAACTAAAGTCTGTTGTGCTCGCGTGTACGCCATTGTCCTTCAACACGCCGAGGCGAAGTGATCAATTGGCCACGCTGTCGACTCACAGGTGCAAACACTAGTTACTAAATTGGTCAATTACAAATCGGAGCAGGGGGCCGAAGGTGAGCTCTCTTGTTTTGGAGATGAATGGATGGCAATGACGCAGAGAGTTATAGTTACAGATAGTCAGGGTGAGAGGAGGAAGAGGAGGATGGTAAAAAAAAGAGAAAAAAGCAAAGGGGAAAGTTAAATCTTGTATATGCATACACTGTGTAGTGTGTAGAAATTAAAGGAGTGAGTCATATTGTCAGGATTTGGTTTACTGGTGTCAATAAAAATGTGTGAGATGTGAGACATTTTGATGTTCTTTATGTTACACTTGTTGCATACTTAATTTGTACATCAAGATTAAGTAAGAAATCTTAACTGTTAAAGCTATAATTAATTTAACCACCTCTCTTGAAGATGAATAAATAAAAGGCTCTTCTTTTTTTTTTAAAGTTATCAGGTTTGTTTCTTTCATTACTGCAAATCCTCTCTCGATGCAACAGAAAATCTTTTTGCTTTATTTTCATTCCAACATATTCTTTTCTTTTCGAAACACCAAACACATTTCCATGAATATTGAAAAGATTTCTAGCAGTGCAGTGTGGCCATGCTCGCTGCGTTTATTTTACACCAACCACACTTTCTGCAGTTTCTTCGTCACAGGACCCCAGCTGTCCCTCCGTCACATGGCGTCCTCCGTCTCTCGCACAAGCTGGGGGGCAGGGTGGAGGGAAGGTCTATTCAGCGGACCTCTTACTTTTGTGTTGCCTTTTTAAACACCCTCCCAAACACGCAGACACCCCCCCCCTCCGGTGCAACATGCGGCGCACACAGCAGGCCAAAATGAGCCTGGAGAGAGTAAGACATGCTGTCGTGAATTTAAGAGGAAACTCAGTTTTCACCTCACCACTTGTGAAAATTAAAAAAAAATTCAAGTGAAAAGCACCAGGAAATAGTCAATCAAAGCGACCTTACTCAATATTACTGCCTCTTGTGTGGCTGCTGAAATTAATTATGTGCTTCCAAAAACTGTCTCTGACCTTTTTCTAAGGTCAAGATCAAGGTCAAAATGCGATGTCCAATGAATCCTACTAAACAGCGACGGGTGTGAAGGTTGAACTGAAACCACAACAACATTTAAAGATCCCATCCTGAAACTGAGCCAGGATGCATAGCGGCTGTTCTCGCTGTGGTAATCAAACTAATCTCAGTCTTCTTCTCTTAGTTGTTTTCCGACTCCCTCTCATACCGACGTGCCTTTGTCGCCGCTTTCCTGCCTCGCCTTCTCCAAATATATCTTTACTTGCAGTTTTTGATGGCAATCGACATTTTTAAGGTGTAGTCCCCCCAGTGTTTCCCATCTCCAGTTACCACGGGATACAGATTTGCTCAAGTTCATTACAGTGTCTCTCAGCTTGTGGAATCTGTGTGACTCCTAATGAACGTGCACACCTTCATAGTCGGAGCGGAGCAGTGCGCCTTTTTGAGCCTGCCCAGAGGAAATGCCTCTGTTGGGGTGTATTTTGTACATTTCCAGGGCTGTGCTCCCACGTGTTATTAGCCCGTATGTTCAGATAAATTACGCATGTACAGCGACATAACCCCCTACTCTCATTATGTGAGTGGCAGCTGCACAAAAGTGAGGGAATTAAAGCAAACGCTGTTTTTTTTTTTTTTTTTGCAAAGGAACACTGCTTTACACGCTTTTTTTCCTCCCCTCCATGCATATCAAATGCGCTTCGGCAATTGCAGCATAATTCAGGGTGGAGGAAAAAAACAGTGGAGCTACTCTTGGAGGCAACCTAGCCAATTAATTTGCAGCTCAGATCTCAAAGCCTCGCTGGAGAGGTGCTAGGCTACATACCACTAAGCTAATTTGTGTAGCAGGTCCGTATTAAATATATGCATGAGGCTAATTCAGTTAGTGTCGTAGCCCTGTAGCTGTGGTGAGCGCGGCGCTAGCTCCCATTAGCGGCGTTTCTGCCTCCAGTGGAAATCAACACAAGTCGAGGCAGACGCCGCTTTTTTTTTTTTTTTTTGCATAAAGCAAACAAAATTAAATTTACTTCGCTAAATCAAAGTGCAGTGCCAAACGGGGGTTTCTCTCTCTCTCTCTCTCTTTCTCTCTCTTTATATGTCTGTCTGTCTGTCTCCCTCTCTCTCTCTCTCTGAGGGATAAATTACTTCAGAATCATAAAAGAGTAAAAAAAAAAGAAAAAAATAAGAGAGGAAAAGAGAGATTTTAGTCAAGTGGGATTGCCCCGCCCAAACAATCCCAGCATGCTCCTGCTTACTGAGATGCTGGTTTATGTGTCTCCAGTGTGCTGCTGAGCGTTCCTCTGATTTTGTCTATCTGTCGGCACACATTTCCCTGTGTGCATTTACAGTACTTGTGAGTGTGTGTGTGTGTGTTTCTAGCCGTCCAGTCTCGCAGGAAAATCCACACGTATTTATTGAAAAATGAACGTCATGTTCTGCGTCAGAGTTGTTTTTTTAATGGTTATGTATGAGTGAAACTGACCAGATGCAACCAAAACGACTAATCTAATCTAGTTTTAATCTGTAACGTTAATTTTACTTGAGAATATGTTAGTTTTTTTTTTTTACTTTGGTACTGAAGGTGTTAAAAATGTGAGGTGATGCTTGAGAATGTTGTTTAATCAAATGCGAGTTCATTTATTTTGTGTGTTTGTTATTGTCAAATTCAGGTGCCAGGGTCTGTGTGTGAGAAAAGGAAAAGAGAGAGTGTGTTGCATTAGTGTGTATGTGTGTGTGTGTGTGTGTAAGAGAGAGAGAGAGAGAGAGAGGGAGAGAGAGGCTTCTTGCAGTATACCGCAGAGCTAGTCTGTAAAAAAAAAAGAAAAAAAAGGGCCGCTTGGCTGTTCCTATTGAACTTGACCTGCGGGCCAGATCAATGTATGTGTGTGTGTGTTTGTGTGTGTGAGAGACAACCTCTGCGAGTGTGTGTGGGTGCGTGTTCACGAGCGTGAGTGCGCGCTGCCAGATCAATGTGTCTCCGTGTGCCACGGAATGAGAGAGCACACTGATTACCCAGGGGTGACGGGAGGGAGGAGGAGGAGGAGGAGGAGGAGGTGGTGGTGGTGGTGGTGGTGGAGGCGGCGGGTGGTGGGAGGGATGAGAGGATGGAGGAGGAGGATGATGATACAGAGGGGAAGGAGGAAAGGGAGTGGAGACAGTGGGGGAGGTGGGGTGGCGGTGCTGAGATTGAGCAGAGGACAGAGCTGAGACCAGGATCAGGAGAGAAGCTCAGCTCATTTCATTTTCATTTTCCCTTCATTTCACTGCGAGCTGAGCCGCGTGCCGGGGCATTCCACACGGATGGGGTGCCAAAATTTAGATCCACAGCCAGATGGCATAGATCAGTCGGGAAATAGCAACACAATCTGAATGGAATGGGATGGCTTGGGGAGGTGGTGGTGGGGGGGGGGTCAGTGATCTCTCCTTTTCTCTTTCCTTTTTCCTCCTCTTGCTTTCCTCTAAAGCACCTAAACGTTCATAAACCCTCAAACTCACACAGCTGGAGAGACGTGCTTCTGGTTTACAAGGTAGACATAAAAACCTCACCAGCCTCAGGGCCGCTGACCGTATTTCTTTATGTGTGTATCGAGACGGTTGCAGTCCGCGCCTTCGACCGCGCGTCTTGTCTTGTTTTTTGATGTTTTCATCGTTAAGAGTATGAAGGACTGCGGCCCAATCCTCTGCGCTGCGGGGGCTCCTCTCATCTCTCTCGCTCAGTGTAGTTCCCGTCACTAGCAGTTGTGTTTGCAAACCCCTGCCCGTGTCCAATCAGCACGTAGCCAGTGTAAAGTGTACCTCAGTCTGTGTGTGTGTGTGAAAGAGAGAAGGGATTTGGAGTGGAGGTGGGAGGTGTTCTGCCTTCTTTTTGAAGGGCTATATTTCATCTGTGATGTATTTTGTATGTGTGTATATATACAGCCCGTGAGAACTGTGCCCCACATCACAAATGTATGAGGATGTAACAGTGTGTGCTTTTGTGTGCATGCGTGCGTACGAGTGAAGGAGCCCAGGGGACAATTAATGAAAAGGAAAAAAAAAAAACAATAACAAAAAAAACTCTGCCAATTTGCCATTCCTCAGCTTGTGGGAGAAAATTCATTCCCAGGTTTTGCGTTTAATCAAAGGTAGAGTGTGAAAGAGCACAGAGGACGTTCACACCAAACATTCAAGTGCAACATCAAGCAGGGCAAGACCGTTATTTTCCCCAGCATCTGCGCCAGCCACAGAGGCACAGTGCCATCATTTTTCAACTAAATTGAGCTCTGACTTCCAAATACGCTGCCCTTCATGATGGCGCCCAATGCCACTCGACGTCGACAAGTAGCGACACTTACTCCGGTGCCAAATTTACAGGAAGAGGAGGACGGAGGAGAGTTCTTGAAGTTGGGGAGCTCTAATCTCTATTCTTACAGGGGACTCTTGAAAATATCCAGCTTGGAAGAAAAAAATTGGAGAAGGTGGGAACGCCAGGTTAAAGACTATATTCTGAGGTTGTTTGGATTCAAGCGTGGTGCAGAGCATTTATTTCGCTGCTTTGTACTGTGTAAAATGTGCATGCTCTTACATTTTCTGTAGCAGTGTCGGATTCCAGCTGGTCAGGATCTTGCTGACTTTTCTCTCTTTTTTCAACCAGTAAATGCTTGTTTTCTGGAGCACTTTGTGGCAAATTTGTAGCCTCAAAAATGCAGGCCGAAAACAGTATTTGCTGGATTACAGAATTTTTGACTTCCCAAGATAGCCATGATGATTTTCCTGCAAAAACCAATGAGGAGAAGTGAGGAAATGTGCGAGATAAGACCTAATATGCACATTTCTGGGGCAAAAACAAAACATTCTATGCAACACTCTGCAATGTTCTAAGTCAGTAAAAGAAAGTGTAAGCTTCAATACATCTTAGAAGCATTTTAAAATATGGTGTTTTTACAGAGGATGGAAATGCGTCACTGGCCCATGTTGCAGCTATACAACAAAGGTCTTCCACGTATGAGTGGGTGTACGTGATCTCACCACATCACAGATACTCATACTCCACACACACACACACACACACACACACACACACACACACAGTCATATACACACCCTCCCTCTAACCCCTGTCTGTGCAGCTCTACCTCAGGAGGAAATTGAATTGGAGAGTTGACCCAACCTGACATGAGGCAAGCCCCATTGATTTTTATTGAAACATGAGCCATCGATACTGAAATTGCTTTTGATTCCGTGTTTGTTTCCCCAGTGAACGGTATGATCTGGACTGTTTGTCATTTTGGTCATTTTCTTGTCATAATTCATGTTGTACCACTCTTATTTGGAAAATAAATCCCAGTCTGCAGAAATTGCTAAAGAAACCCTTTTCATCAAAGTTAATATCAAACATAGTAAATAAAACTGGCCTGGGTCCCAGTGAACAAGTAAGAATTTGCTTAATGCATTTATGCATGATGTGTAAATTCATCATTGGGTATTTTGTATGTATCATTCCTTAATAATAATTTATATATATTATCGTTAATGACCAACAATTTCATGTCAACATCCATTTTGGAGGATATATCACATGGTCTTCATAATCAGAATTTGCTCTGCTTCATGAAATTGTAGAGGTAATTTTTAAAATAACGTAAACTCTTTTCAAGCTGTCCCATCAGTCGTCCTGTAACCCCTTGGGTTTATCTTTCTATCTTTGCGACCTTTTGGAAGGACGTCTTTATTAGGAACAGCTGATTTAACACTATCATGACTCCTGACAAAGTCCCTCATTCACAGTGGAGAGTTGATGATCTCCACACAAACACACTAAGAGACAAAACACACATTTCATTTACATAGAATAATACAGACACACAAATCAAATACTTAATATTACAGACACGCTATTAACTCAGGTATGTGCTATACCACACAAACGCACGCACACACTCGACTGATGAAATCCAGTGCTGAGAAGCTGTGGTGGTGCATATTGATGCCCAACCAAGAGCTACCTGCTGGGCTTAGCTTGATCCCGGTGCGCCCCTGGATGGCTTTGCAACTCTGGAGCCCTACTCTGTGGTTAACCTGCAACATATATCTACACACACACTCTTCACACGCACACACACATACACACACTTCCCACAGAGCCCTGCAAAGCTTCAGCTCAGGTTTGTTTTATGAGTCTGTATTCGGCTTTCATCACACAGCCACAATTCACTGTCACCAGAGAACAAAGCACAGCGACCTGTGTGTGTGTGTGTGTGTGTGTGTGTGTGTGTGTGCCTTTCCCCACATGTACTATATGGGAGCAGAGCAGAGTGTGTGTGAAGCTGTCAGTGCTATTCGTAGCTAGGACTCTTTCCCTCTCTAACACATGCTGATAGACACTCATATTTCCTGTGGTAACAAGCGTGAAAATGGCCTCATAAATCCAAAGTGGTTTTACAGAGACCACATCAGCGGCCTAAAGAAGATGTATTATGTAAATAAAACAACACGCCATCAGTAATGCTGGCTTGTTGCCGCCACCAGATCATAATGACTCAGTGGGAGACTTTTAGTGGAATATGCCAACACTTCGATTAGGTGTGCTGTTGTACATACGTGTGTGTGTGCACATATGTGTGCGTGCAAGCCCCCACGCAGACACACTCCTCTGCTACATAATTTGATATTTCATCATAAGTCTCTATCCCAGCATGGTGTGGCTCTTTGCAGGCTGCCATGCTCCAACGATCTGTCAGCAGAGCAGAGGGAAGGCAGGGCCAATCCACTTCCTTGGTGTCACGCACAAACACACACACCGGTCACACTGTTTATTAAAGGTGAAGGAGCGAGGAAAGGTGTGTGTGTGTGTGTTTGTGTGTGTGTTAGTGTGTGAGTGAAAGCTTGCATACAAACATAAAATGGATACGCACAGCCGGTGTGCGCTGCAGTGTTACTTTGATGCACAAACACAACTGAGGCTCACACATATTCAGTCACACACACACACACACACACGCCCTAACGGCTCGCCCAGCTCCGACCCGTGATGGATTGGCTGCACTCCTGCCGTGACAGACGAGCGATGGATGGAGAGCTGAGAAGATGAAGGGAAGAAAGGGACGGAGGGGGCAGCATGTGTGTGTGTGTGTGTGTGTGTGTGTGTGTGTATGTGTGTGAGAGAGAGAGCGTGTTGTCGGAGGAGAGAAAAGAGCTGAGTGCAGTGGTCTTGGTGCCAGCGAGGATCTTACATGGGGCCAAGCAGATCATTTCCTCCTCGGCAGCACGTGTCATTTCCTCTAAACAAACAGCCCTTCTTTGGACAGGAGAGAGGCTGGAGACCTGCCCTGTCAATCTCTCTCTCTCTCTCTCCTCGCTTTTCCCCCTGTCGTCCTCCTCCTTCTCCTCTATGTGTGTGTGTGTGTATGTGAGTAGGAGTGTTGAAGTTTTGTGCTTATGAGTGTCATAAATGAAAGAGTGAGTTCAATAAAGCTGTCATGTCAATCACAATATGGACTTTTATCCCGCAAACATCGGCTCTGAAATTAATGCTGCAATCGTTAGTTAACTAATTGATTGGGTGACGGACAGAAATGGCTCAATTTCGATTCATTAAAGGGGCATGCCACCAACCCTGCTCATAAAGACCAGCTTACTCATCGTGAAGCGTACTAATCAGCCTGCGAACACAGTTGCATGCTGTTTTTTGTTGGTTCTGGGGGACCTCTGTTAAGCCTAAGAAAGTGGGCATGCAGACTTTATATGCTAACATAAAATCTGTGTTTCTTACTATTGTAGGGCCATTTCACAGCCATCGAGAGACTAATGACTTGGAGTTTCATTACAGGTGATTTTGGAGGTTTGTCCATATGAGTGATTAGATTATATCCCAGCATTTGGATGGTAATTTAATTGTTTTTTTTTTCTGTCTCAGGCAATCCGTTCAGCTTTTTGAAAGTGTAATACTAGGCACTGGAGTACTCCTTTAATTGTTTAAAACTATAATACCACTTTTATCGAACGCTGCATTGATGCGACAGGTGCCAACAGAGATGAAAATGTGATCAGGATTTATCACTTTTTTGTAACATTTACAAAAACAGATCAGTTGATTGAAAAAAAATGACTGTGTCCTCATGCCTTTGTTGTGAGGATGAATACCAGTAACTGCAACATCCTGCGTTTCGATCCCAGCCCGGGGACTTTGCGGGATGTCATACACCTATTGTCTGCGCATTTCCTGTCCATATCCAGCTATGAAATAACCCCCCCCCCTCCCCCCCCTGCCAAAAACAACCCCAACAGTTTATTTGCAGACCAATTAAAATACAAATAAATACTGCATATGCATTTGTGGGTGCGCCTATGTGCGGATGAACCTGCACCACCTGTCGTTGCTGCAGCAAATAGCCATGTTCGGCATAGTGTCAGGCATGATTTGTGTTTCCCAGCCAGGAGTGTGTTGTGTGTGCAAACCACCAATTACATTTGCTTCTAATTACACACTTAAAGACGTAATTAGGCCTGCCTGTTCGACTGCTACACAAAGAGATATCACAGAGTACACCAAGGCACTCTGTGGAGGGAGACGGTTCACACACAGGCAGGCAAACACACACACATGTTCTGATTAACATATTAATCATGCACACTTAACATATATGGGAACCAACTTTGAAACAAGTATAATAAAATAATTGGCATTATGTTCCATGAGTCAAGTTAGTGGCCAAGAGAGCTCAAGGAAACAAACAAACAAAAAACAAACAAAAAACATTCAAATAAGTAAAAAGCAAAAACGTATAAACTACTCAGAATAAAATAGATAAATTTAAATTAAATTAGGGAATGTAGCAATAATGTATTTATTGTTACGTATGACTAGAAGTATTTCTGTATTTGCTTTTATATTTGTTTATATATATTTTAATATTTGTTAATTATGAGATTCATTTATGTTTCCATACATTGTGGTTTGTGTTGTTTTCTTAAACCTGCAGCACTGATATTCATTTAGAATCGTGTTTATGGCCACCTGACAATGTTGCCCAATGTTTGTTTTCTGGTTTTGGTCTCCACCAGCTCCAGGGGGCTTTTTATCTATCAAATGCTCGACTGAACGTTCAGCAGCTGGTCGCTCACATTAGCTGCTCATTGCATCTGTAAATGACACCAATAAGTGAACCAAAGTTTTGGGCACTAAAGTGGAAAACAGTGAGCAGCTAAAATGCTCCGTAGAGGGGAAGGGAACTGCAGAGCCAAGTGATACCTCTGAGTGTCTTCATCACAGTGAGCTACTCCTTTTACATACATGTAATCATTTTATCCATGTTACATATGAAAACATGGATTGAACAGCTCTGAAGTATGGTGCATTTAGCTCTTTGTGTAACTGTAAGTTCTAACAAACTGCAGCAGTCAGGATGTCCTTGCATGTTATGTGACCACTTAGTATCCACGTTTCCATCCTCTGTTGCCTCTGCCACTATGCACACTAATAAAACCGTCACCTTAAAAAACAAAAAACTAGTCAATAAATGAGATCAAAATAAAGATATGACAACCTGGGAAATCACAAACAGAAGTGTGCAAACACTTAATCTTTACCTCAACAAGCATGCTGGGGCATCTGAGGAACCGAGCTACAAGAGGAATGAGGCACGAGCCTTCGTCTGAACCTTGAGATATGAGTGGTGTGTGTGTGTGTGAGTGAGTGAGTGTATTTAGCAGCCCTCACTCTCTAGCTGGCTGCTTAAGAATCCAGTCACATCTCTTGCTAGCAGGCAGGCAGTAAGGCGCTTTCACGCTCACAGGTTTGCTTTGGTTGGGTCTAATACCCCTTTCTCCCTCTGTATGTGTATGTATATGTGTGTGTGTGCGTGCACATGAGCATATGCCTAAATCTGACTGTATGTGTGTCTTACTCCCCACTTCTTTGTTTCTTTACTTTCTGCTTGCGCACGACAGCTGTGTGTTGTTCACGCTTATGCCATGTGAGTGTGTGTACATGTGTGTGTTGGCTCTCGGCAGCACTGATAAACCCACTTAGACTCTCCCCTGATCTGTTCGCTCTGGGCTGGCAGCCCCCTGCCTTGGCTGACACACACACACACACACACACACACACACAC
>JBAJHX010000031.1:13099391-13112568 GCA_037176925.1 Amniataba percoides | reverse complement strand
CAGATTGTAAAGCCCTCCGAGGCAAACAATGTTTGTGATTTTGGGCTTTAAATAAATAAAATTTGATTTGATTTGAAGATGATCTTAAATGACTTGACCAAGATGCAGGAGACACACAGTGTGAAGCTCAAGCCAAACAGAACCTGCCGCGCTTTGCACTGAATCTCGTTGGGCTCCCCACCAAATAATATCACACTCACAAATGTGCTCAAGAGGGAGAAGAGGAGGAGGATGCAGATGGGGCCCACAGATGCACGCACAACGGGGGTATTCCAGCGTGCAAGGAAAATGATCCCGACCACAATGGTAAGCAGTGCCCCCAGAGCAGTGAACGCCAGCAGTGTGTCATGATACACATCATTCCATTCCAGAAAGACAGTTTTCTTTTTCAGACACATGGTACTTTTCACTGGGGCGTAATGGGTGTCAGAATTGCATGGTTCACATGTTATGGAGTCTGCAAACAGAAAACAAATGTTGGATGTTGGATGTACTTTAATCCATAGAGGCCTCACAACACCAGCAATGTTGTTATTACATTATACACATCACTGTCAATGGCATCAACTTTAGTCTGATACACACCTGTGGTGTTGGAGAAGTGGTTCTCAGCACAGGGATGGCATTCATAGCAGCAAACAGGCTGGCCTGGAGCAGACTGCTTCCTGAAGCCAGGGGGACAGCTGTGGGAGCACCTCGAAACCACATGTGCCTGAAAAGAGAAAGTATCTCAATATATACAGCACATCCTTTGAGAAATAGCAAGAACATGACATCTAAGGCTTGAAATCCCATTTAGTCAAATTAGCAGATAACCAAAGTAAGTCAGATTCATCCTCTGAGGACTATTAATGTACAAAATTTCACAGCAGTCCATTAATAGAAATATTAACAGTTGTGCCAACGAGGTGGGTTGACTGATGTTACCATCAATAAAGTGAAGTGAGTCACTAATGTGGAATAAGGAAATAAGGAAAGGAAACAGAGAATAGTAGTGCAAGAGTGATAAATAAATGATTTAAGTGTAAAACAACAAACAAATTCTTACAATGACTTTGTTTAATGATGGTGACGTGTAATTCAGACTCTGGGTTTCTATGCTGTAATGGGCTACAATGTGGTGCACGTCCACGTGGGTTGAGGTCTGCCTCCACAGGATGATGTCATATCCTGAGTTAAGGTCACCTCTGTCGTCGAACTTGTAGCTTTTCCCATCCATGTGGAACGTTGCATTCCTTAAAGCTTCTCGTACCTGGAAGCAAAAACGGTTGAAAACAGTGTGAATTTGTGATTCTCATTTCAATTTCATGTGACTTTCAGGGACTTATGTTGGGGGAACTCTCCATGCATTCACTACAAGAAATCCCTTTCACACACAGGATATCAAAATATTGATTAGAGCCAGATTAGATTAATGTTTTCATCATGCTTGCGTGTGTGCCCTCACCTCCAAAGGCTGTAACGTCTGGTTTGTCCGACAGTCCCTGTTGACGCAGAGGTCAGCAACAGCCTGAACAACAGCTCTGACTGCCAACTCAACACTGAACACAGCATACGGATATATCATCTTCATTAATACCTCGATGGCTGTGTCACTGTTATTTACAGCAGGTCTTTTCTCCTGCTGTTTCCTCAGAAACTGAGACAAAAACGGGTTGTTCTTGTGGTGATCAGGGTCTGCATCGAGATCTCTGAGATACCGTTCGAAACTGGCGCTTGTTCTAGATTTGAGCGTGGTCCCAAAAATTGTTCCTGCATCACTCAATGTCCAGTTGCTCAGTACGCTAGCTGACTCCGACCAGTTATCACTGGCCACCCAGACTTTCCCCCTGCCTTCAGGTTCCTTGAGAAGATCTGAGAAGAGATACATCATGTGGTACGATTTGGCAACAGACACGATGACCGTGACGTTTTTATTTTCTGTAATGCTTCTGACTGTTTCCTTGATGTCGCCTTGGAGTTTGTCATCACCCAGATTATCTCGAAGGACAGAGGTGAAGGCGAAGCAGATGTTGTGGTCTTTTGCATGCTGCTGAAGGCGGTCCACGATGTAGCGGCCGTAGTCGCCATCAGTTGTCACAACACCGACCCAGGTCCATTTCTGCTCGATTAGAATACTGATGATGGCTCGTGCTTGGTGATCGTCCTCTGGTACGGTCCTCATGAAGCTTGGAAAGCGTTTTTTATCGCTCAGGAAACCAGATGTTGAACCGTAACTTA
Organism: Amniataba percoides; assembly: GCA_037176925.1. Taxonomy (NCBI): domain Eukaryota; kingdom Metazoa; phylum Chordata; class Actinopteri; order Centrarchiformes; family Terapontidae; genus Amniataba; species Amniataba percoides. Next base: position 13,110,348 of record JBAJHX010000031.1, on the reverse strand, counting down.
TCTGAGGGAATATTTAGGATCAGACACATAAGAAAAATAATCAGTTGTGACGCGTGTATTTAATATCTTTTAAAGGAACAGTTTGGCGCTTTTGAAAAATATGTTTCTTTGCATTTGTGCTGAGAGTTGGAGTGATGTCAGTTTCATTTTTGTTCAAGGCTAATGCACAGGCAAGAAGCTGGTTAGGTTAGTTTATTACCAATTAGTTTCAATAGTTTGGAGTTTCTGCTTCACTGGAAACCACATAATGAAAAAAACTCCAGGAAGATGGTGGGCACAAAACATTGTTCCAGTATAATGCCTCATAAAACTTTTTTTTACGCACAGGTATTTGTCTCTCTTGTTTCCAGTTTGTCTACTAAGCCAAGCCAACCAGCTGCATTATTTTTCAAGTTGTGAGTTGGTTAGAGCTTTGAGAGTTGTTTCAAAAAGAAAATATTCCCAAATGTCAAACTTTTGCTTTAGTTCTTTAGTTCTGCCAATTTTTTATTCTGTGATGAGATTTATCTGCATTTTAGATCTCATCTGTCTGGTTTATAAAATCTATGAACCAAAATATATCAGCTTTCCTTAAATAAAGAGAAGGTCTTTCAGCTAAACCATACCTGAGGGATGTGCTCTAGGTTGAGTTGCCTTGTAACTGCTATGGATATCTCAGAGTGGTAACCTCCAACAACAGCCACTACCGGTGGGGGGGACTGTTCTGAACATGGAAATAACATATTTAGCGCCCAACTGCAAGTACCGCTGTGGTTCAGTAATTATCAGAAGTCGCTATTCTTTCCTTGACTTGAAAAGTTTTAAACAATGATTTCTTCTTGTTTTAGGGCCAGAACAATTTAAATGTAAATGATACATTTGTTGCCTGAATTATACTGTTTTATCTTTTCTACAAAAAGAAAGTGAAACAGAAATATAGCAGGTGATTTCAAAGTTTTTTAACAGTAATGTGTATGTATAAAATGATGTTACATTTTTCACATTATATTATATAATTTGACATTTTAGTGAAATAAAGCGTTAAAGTGTCAGTCAGAAAAGCTTCCCTGATCAGCATGTCGTTTTTCTGGTCTGGAGACTACTCACCGTTTTGCTTCTTGAAGGACTGGGTGTTTGTCAGAGCAGCAGTAACATCAGAGCAGGTGTCCTGAATACGATATCCAACGGTCAGGTTCCCCAACTCCTTCCTCTTATTTACCTCCTCCACCGCATGCACCATGATCAGAGACTGGACGAGCCGAGCCTCACTGAACCTGTTTGGCGCGATCACACAGGATACACACACACACACTCACTTTGACATACACTTTAACATGGTTACTGCTTCATGTCAGTGACCCCAAAACAACACACACCAGAATAAAAAACAAAATAATAAAAAAAGATAAATACCTTGTACAAGTCCATTTCTCTTGGCCATCTTCTCCACTGGCAACAACAACACTTTCATGTATTGGGAACAGTCCCCCAATAATAATGTCACCTGGAGCTGTAGCTTCCTCCAAACCCGAGGTCCTAAAAAACTGGCCAAGTAAAACTGAGGCAAAGATGCAGAAACTGAAGAGATGTTTCATCTTCTTCTGTTCTTTTTCTTTGTTCAAATCTGCTTCGAAGTATCTCCAATTTGCATTATCTTGTCTCTTGTTTCTGTTGTGCTCAGCTCTGTGGCGCAGTTGCTAAAGACAGAAGTCTCAAGGAACTTCTTAGACTTAAGATACCTGTTATCGTTTTACTCATCATGTGTCGTCATTGTCTGAGATGTCACTTGAAGTGATGTGTATGGAATGGAAAAAATGTTGGCTTTTTTCCTGGTACTATAATTAGTCTATTCATCCGGCTGCATGGCAGTGGTTCAACAGGAAGTTAAACGCATCAAATAAAATGTTTGAATTAATTGGCCATTTGTAATCTGGTTTAGATATGCAAGTCCTGTCAACTGTGTGAAAGATCATTTTAATGGTAGTTTAGTGCAACCATGCTTGACAGCAGCAGTATTATATAACACCAATTTGAACCAAGAAATGGCAAGGTGTTTCCCCCAAGAAGTTTGAAAAGAAGTCTCTGAACAGTTAAAGGAAGAAACCTGTTTTGACTCTCATTTCCTAATTACCTGGTTATCAGAAAACAGTCCTTAATACTGGAAGCCCATAAAGCTTATGGAATGTGTTTCCTTGTATCTGTTAACAAAGACATACATTTTTTTATGATAAAATAAAGAAGCTAAACTTGAGAATCCTTCAGTACATCAACTAATAATTAAATTTACCTTACCAAACTGATATGCACACATCACACAGGAATTTGGTGGAATTTGATCTAACTTAATAACTTGATAGAAATATGTAAGTCATATTAATGTCACATATTCAAATCAAAATTACTTTCTTATTTTAAGACCACTTCAGAAAATACTTTTTTTTTTTTTTTTTAATGATTTTACCGCTGAGGGTTCATGCAGTTCATGATAATGATCATGAAAACTATGGTCATTATAATGAAGGTTAGTTTTGAATTCAGTCCTGGGTCCTTGGGAACTACTTTACATGTTTCTCTTCATGCGGTGACAACAGCTTTGACTGTAGATGGAGGATATGCAAATTGACAAAAAATAAAAGAAACGATAGAGTTATGATTATTGAACTTAATACTTTAATTTTTCTTAACTTGTTATCTTATGTCCATTTAACTTAACTGAACTAATAAGTTTTCTGAAGTTTAGTTAACTTACAGTACCCTCCCCCTTCACTCTCTGGTCTCCTCCCTGCAGTGTCACTTGGACTCATTCTTTCACTTTAGTTTGGTTTTCATCATTGTTTTTCCGTCTTTGCTGGGTACACTATTGCTGACAAAGGAGGGATGAGCAGTTTTCTCATCAAACGGGTATGATGGATCCTTGCAAATGACCTCAGGATCAGGAGGTGGAGCAGAGAAGTCTAACTGATGAATCATTTTCTTTGGTAACTGCTTGCTTCTAATGAAAGTAGTTAAAAAGAGCTTTAACTCTAAACATATAAAAACATTAACATGCTGTTTAGAGTAAGAGATCAGTAATAACAATCAAATTATATAATTTAACACTTTACCTGAGCTGATTCTGCTGCATAAAGAACTGGAAGAACTTTTATTTTTCATATACAGTTAAATACATTTTGCTTCCTTGAGTAAAATCATAAAAGTTTATTTGTAATGGAGCATTTTCTTAGCATGATACATTTAGCTAAAATGACTACTAGGAGTGGCAGTAGTCGCTTATTTGGTTGTTTTGTTTTTGTGTGTGTGTGTGTGTATGTTGTTATTTTTTTTAAAGGGGGGGGGGGGTGTTACACTTTTTTTTTTCTGCAGGGGCTCGAGGACAGACTGGGAGAGGCGCGAGACAGCTGCAGCCCCGCGTGCCGCTGCAGTCTGCGCAGACGCGGAACATAAACACCGGACAGGCGAGCGGGGCAGGGCTCGGTTTTATCTAAAGTCTTAAGTCCACTGGCAAAGAAGAAAGAAGTTTACAACACGGCTGAATAAGCGACAATAACACAGGTAGGCCTGTCTGAATGCAAAACGCGGGCTGTTTGCCGATAACTTTATCAAGATATGTTACCGGATGTTGACTCAGCAGAGGAAACTCGGGCAGACTTTTACTTTTCTCAGTAGCATTAGCAAACTTTCATTGGTTGCCTGCTTATGTGCGCAGACTGTATAACTTTAGATAACTTTAGGCTTTAAATACTACTGTAGTGTTGATTGACCTTTGAGGTAATTAACAACAAAGACAGCTTGTCAGAAAAACAGCCGCTTAAATGACACGTAGAAGAAGAAGATGACGAAGAAGACGAAGAGGAAGATGACGTAGAAGAAGAAGAGGTTTCGCTTTAAACCTGCGACCTGCAGACTGAGAGCATTGTTTTGTTAATTATTAGCTGAAGCGTTGTGTCACTCGGCGTTAACATGCAGAAAGTCAGCAGCTTTATCACATACCTTCACTTCACAGGGAATAAAGTGTGAACTGCGTCCTCGTGACTCAGAGAGCGTGGTTCATCTTCATCATGGAGGTGGGAGTGGTGGTGGGGGGTTGTTAATGGCTTGTGACGGGCCGGATTTGACATGCACTCAGTACTTGAACCTGCACTGTCACGGAGCCTGCGGCCAGGTCATGGCTGTTCAGCATGACAATCTTACAAAAACCGAAAACCACAAGAGTGTCAGACTATGATGAAATCCTCTTCAGCTAACCAAGCAGGGTTTTGTTTCTTATATTTCCTAATGCTGTCTGTATATTCTGACAGTAGTACAAGAGACAAGTCAGGTTCTTGTGACTCCACTGACGAGGACGCTGACATTTGACAATAATCCATCATGAGGGGTCAAAAACGACCGATCAGATTAATCAGCTCCTCTATACTGCGCCGCTCCACCGCACATGCACTAATTCAGAGGAGAGCAACAACCAAACGAGCAAACAATTACAAAAACAGGAAAGATAAGTAAACAGACGTGTACTTTGTTACAGAATAAGCTACCCAGTGATATAATAAAAAAAAACATCTGCACAAACAATTCAATAGTTGGTTTTTGTAAACTTAATTTTCAAAGATGGGCTTTCCTACCGTGCTTCTGGTGATCCAATGAGTCCCACACCTCACAGCCTGTGCACTGTCATCTGCTGGGGTCCACACACCACTGCCCAAAAGCTGAAGCCAAAATACAGCAAAATAATAAAATGCAGGCAGTGAGCAGAGTCTCTGCACACACAGACACCATCTTTCTCCTCTACTGAGTTATAAATAATGACTTATTTCTGTATGAGCCTGGACATTGGTTTTAGGGAAATCCTACTTCTTATACCTTTGAACATACATATTTACTAAATATTTATAATCCTACTTCTTATACCTTTGAACACACATATTTACTAAATATTTATAATACAGGATACTTGAAATAGTATTTCTACACTGTAATTTTATTACGTTAACTGGAGTCACTAGTTTTAGGCAAACTAGTCATGTCCTCCAATTTGATCTTTACTTGCCCGGAAAGTTGTTGGAAAAAAAGATAAACGCTGTTTAGTTGGATGAAAGTTTGCAGCTTCTTGGTTGTCACGCGGTACATTGTTGCTCAACACCAACCAAGGAGCCTACCACACAGATGAACTGATTAGCTGATTAACCGATTAATGGTTTGATAATTAATTTGTTTAAAGAATTTCTCGAGCAAAAATGTTAAAAATTTTCTGGTTATGTCCTCTTAAATGTCAGAATTTTCTGCTTTTTTGTGATATTGTAAAGTCATTATCTTGAGCAATTGAAGTGGCTCAGAGAAACTGTGATGAGCACTTTTTACTGTTTCCTAACATTTTGCAGACTTAATTAATTTATATTCATAATGTAATCATTGATAGTGTTAGTAGCTGGTAGTTGGAGTCCTTTGTCCTTGTGTTATTAAAATCTTATGTGTTGCAAGACGTTATTCCAACCAGACACCACACCCCTTGACTAAAAGCATGTGCACCGTCAGTGTAACCACAGATCTCAAAATGTGTGTACATATTGCATGTGGTTTGAGACTGCTGATGAAGGTATTGCCTTGTATGATCTTCATGTTGCATAATCAGTATCTGTCTGTTTGTTCTCCTCTGGGTTTGCAGTTTGCAGGAAACCTGTAAACTAAAATTTTTCTAATCGATTAGTTGAGCCATTTGTCAGACAAAAATGTCAAGTAATTTCTGGTTCCACCCTCTTACATGTAAGGATTTACTCCTTTTCTTTATCTTGTATCACTTAAAATAAATATTTTATGTTTTTATGCACGTGATGGACAAAAGAAGCAATGCAAAGTAGGAATGTCGTGATCCAATCTGAAAGATTGGTAGTGAGGCCAAAAAAAGCATTTTATAACTGACTGGTATCACTTTGTTGAGCTATATTTAACCTGATCTGATAATTTGTTTCACCACAGCCGTCATGCAGGTGTTTTGACTTTCATGCACAGCAAAACAATAAATACAACTATCCTTAACTCTCCAAATTTCCATCTCCTCCACTTGCTGAGCTCCGTGTTTGTCGAGCAGGGCCGAGCCCCACCCATGGCCAAACATCACACACCGTAGATGACAGCAAAACACACCACAAGACTGTTTATTTAAGTTTATTTAAACTGTTTATTTACGTAGGCTCGTTTGTACGCACTTGTTTCATTTCAGCTTAGTTTGAAGGGTTTTGCTGACCTCTATGATGGAAGACAGCAGTCGAGAGCCACAGAGCCAATAATACCTCTGTGAGTGTAGTGCATTCAGATAACAAAGGCAAAGACTGCACCAAACTAGCAAACACTGGAGAATACAAGGAGAAAGGAACAAGACCAAAATAAGACCATAATCATTATTATTAATTACACAGAGGGATTTATATGATACAATATGACTTTCAAACATATATTTGATTGATTGTAATAACTTTAATGTACTTGAACTGTGCATTGTGCACCTCGGTGGTTACACATCAGGTTTTGGTGTGATGAGCAGATACTCAGTTTGGCTGACCAGTTAATCCAGTAAATATAAAGACGTCACCTTGGACTCAAAAACTGTGATGCCACATTTTTCATTTTTCCAGATATTTTATCAACCAAACTATGAATCGACAGTTTAGTCAACAACGAATTTGATTGTTGCTTGCTGCCTTACTCATTTTATTATCACTGTAGAGCAGATTTTACTGTTGGAGGACATTTCTCAAGATATATCCACCATCAATCTCTGCAGGCAAACTGTTGGTCCTGCTGCAGTGATGTCTTCCCTGTGGTGGGAGCAGTGGCCCCTGCTGGTCAGCAATGGTAACTCTACTGTCGACCCCACTAACAACGCTAGCTGCTTCAGCTCCACACAGAACACTGTGCTCAACGGAGTCCGCTTTGGAGGAGTGCCTGTTGTGCTACTGCTCGATTTCTCAGTCTTTCTGGTATGTGTCTGCCTGTGATGTGATCAAGTGAAGGAAGACGGAAAATCCTGTGACCACAATTTTCTGTTTCTCTTTCTGCATTGTCCTCAAAGACAAGAGACAGACATTTTAATGTCTCTCAATCTATTGTGAAAAGGATAACAAAAACATTTCCCCAGTAGGCAGTATACTAATATAACTGCCTTTTGTTTTTACCAACCATTGTGTAATGTGTGTACAGTATATGTTTTACCTGATGTCATGGAGTGAAAGCTTATTGTTTTTTTTTCTTTTGCCTCCTGCAGGTATTGTTGATCCTTTTTTCTATCATCAGAAGGACTTTCTGGGACTACGGACGTCTGGCATTAGTCGCAGACAATCATGGGTCAGTTCATCATCTCTCACACACTTGCCACTACAAGAGAGCAGTAACATTACTATCAAAGCACTTTTCAGATGTGAAATACTGCTCATAATAATGACCTGAGTCTTTTTTATTTTTGGTCACTTGGATTATTATGTCCTTGACACTGAACTTTCTGCATTAGGTTCACTGAGTCAACCCACCGTCGCTATGGCCGCATGTCATCTGTTATGTCCAGTGCAGATGAACATGAGAATGAATTGGTACGCAAAAGAAAATCTTTCTCATTGGTTTCAGAATCAGTTGGTTTCAAAATCAGCATTGATAAAGCATGAAGGAATAGCCTTACTAGATGGGATGAGTAGCAATAGTTGAATGTACTTTAGAAACTACTGAAAAACACAATCTGCTTGGATTTAAGATAATTCAACATGCTGTTGTATTAATGTAACTTAAGAACATACCAGATATCCCTTATTATTATAATCTTTATTGTATGTTAGAGTAATCATAATATCTCTCTTCCTGTTTAGGGGTGTTGCTCTTGGCTGCCTTACATCCTCAGGATGGAGTGAGTGACTCTGTGGTTTTTGTTGGTTGCTTCTCAACCAAAAGCTATTTTATCCTGCTGTGTATACAAACCTCCTATTGGCTCCTTCTAATCTGTGTGTGTTTCAGTGAGGAAAAAATACAAGCCAAATGTGGCTTGGACGCCGTTCACTACCTGTCCTTCCAGCGTCATCTGATCGTCCTGCTGTTCATCATAACTGTCACCTCCCTGTCAATCATACTGCCCGTCAACCTGACTGGAGACCTGCTGGGTGGGTTTTTGCGCTACTCTCTGTCTTTTAAAGCAGAGATCTGCAAGAGGACTGTGCTTTACAGCGATTACAGGCTGACCGTTACAAAAGTGCATGCTGATGATGATAACCAGTGTCTGTTAGCGGCTAAAATTATAGCCTACTTATTTTTAGGACATTTTATGTACAGATTATGGGTCAGGTGTGTATTTAGTGTGTATTTTATCTTAGCTTTGAATGTGAATCAAGCAATCAAAAATCAAGAGCTGCACAGTCCACTTTGTAATCAGTGACTTACTCAGAGAGGGTTTTACTTTTTTTTTCTCCACAGCTGATTTTGGCCAATTGGTCATTAAACCACGTTTGTGTGAAATATGGTGTTAGGGTACCTGTATTCTGATACTTTTCTGTTCATTTTCCTGCCTCCTCTTGCTGACATTTCTAACTACAGTATGTGTTTTTTTTTTCTATTAGGTGACAGTGCATGGAATTTTGGAAGGACAACAGTTGGAAATCTTCAAAAGGGGTAACTACTTTATAAGAGTATGACAAGATTGTTGGGATATGTAAACAAAAGTGTGCATTGCAAGACAGTTTTGTGGTTTAGTCATGAGAAAATTTCTACTATCTTTTTTTTTTCTTAGAAACAACCTGTTATGGCTGCACACAGTGTTTGCAGTACTGTACCTGATCCTGACAGTTGTTCTGCTGCGACATCACACATCGCAAATCAAAGGCATGCGCAGAGAGACAGTGAGTCTACTAGACTACAAAATTCGATGTTGTTAATGTTATTGACTGAATTGTGTAAATATACCCAGATTCCTTATTTTACATTGGAACACACCTGGGCTAAGCACATAATTTAAGCCAGATCAGATTATAGTTCTTTAATTATTTCAAGTACATGCAGAATGCCGCTCACTTGTGTCACTGCCTGACTGATCTTTCTTTCTGTTTTCCTGTTATTAGACCAGAAACACTTTGTTTGTGTGTTCAGTCCCTAAAACAGCAACAGAGGAAGCTGTAATGACCCATTTCACGTGAGTCGACAAGGCGTCTCCATATTTTGTAAAGATGAATTTTGATGTAGTGTACTTGCATGTTGCCATAAATGGTGGCCACCTGCCCCATTCCTCAATGTCATGGCTTATTTTTATACAGAGAGGCGTACCCTACCTGTCGAGTGTGTGCTGTAACCCTGGGCTATGACGTATCCAAGCTCATGTACCTTGATAAGGAAAGGTAAGAAGCCAGAAATAACTGCAAATAAAAACCATGTGATTAATGCCCTCTGTGCCATTGAGGACATGCCAGCAGGTGCACAACAGAGACAGATTTATCAGCCCATGGCCTGCAAAGCCACCAGTTGTGCACAATTCAGTGTTGATAATTGTCTTTTTTGGTGTGTGAACCCTATTCCAAACTTATTATATTTTTAGCAAGTTAAAACCAACTTGTTTGTGTTTGTTTGTTTTCTTTCACTCTCAGGATACGTGCTGGAAAAAACCTGCGCTACTACGAGCGCATCTTAGAGACCACAGGGAAACGGGAGCTGTTTAACCCTCGTTTGTGTGGTCAGCTCTGTTGCTGCACCAACTCTGCAAATGTGAGATGAACCACATGATAACATTCTTTCATGCAGGGCACATATTATATGGCTGTTGTATTTTAGGTTTAAATAAAGTAAACCCACAAATATAAAATTTGTTAAGGCTAAAAAGTTCTAAATTTTGTGATAAACTGGAAAGGGTTACATCAGTTTTATCAATGTACAGTGGCAGTAAATTAAACAATAATGTGTACCATTGTACATCAAGATTTAAATCAAGTAAAGCATGTAAATGTGTGTGTGTTTTAAAGGTGGATGCCATAGCGTACTACAGTACTAAAGAAAAAGATCTGCTTGAAGACGTGAGGAAGCAGGTAGAACTGGTGCCAGAGCGCCCCCTGGGGATTGCCTTTGTCACCTTGCAGACTGAGGCAATGGCCAAGTAGTGAGTATTGAGTTGCAGAAAAAGCTTACTTTTTTATGTCTGTGCTCATAAAAAAATAACAGAAACACCTGTACTGCATGATGAAAACCTGACACATAATAATACATTCCTGTCCAACAGGAATAGATCTTCCTTTGTTTTAGTTACTGGCTGTGTAGAGAGAGTTTGGTTGGCATATACGTGCTGATGTGCTCTGCTTTTGGTAAGTTGTTAATCTGTTTCCCTAATGGTCTTCATTTACTCACTTCAGCATTCTGAAAGACTTCAATGCACTCGAGTGTGGTGGTGCAAATTGTTGTTGTGGGAGGATGCCCCAACCTTCATCCAACTCTGAAACTTTGAAAGTCAACAAGTGGATAGTCAGCTTTGCACCCCACCCCAAAAATGTGTACTGGTAAGCTCTTAAACACCAATTATTCCCACAGGCTGTGTTCTGTGCTGATCATATGACTTTGTATTTATAATACTGGTGCCAACAGGGCTGGGCAGATAATTCAATATGAACATGAACTGACTTTTAGTGGAATCATATGGTGTTATTAGTTTACCAAATTCAGATGGTCAAATGAATGATTTCAATTAAGTTGATATTAACTAAATTAGTTTTTTTGTCTCATGTAATAAAATGGAGCATATTTCACTGCATTAGATAGTTTTAAATACAATTTTTAACATAGAAATGAATATTGATTTCATTTGGCAATGTATTGCAAAGACTATCTCAGTGTGTAGCAAAATTAAAATTAGCAATTATTTTAGTATAATAAGTCATACTTTATTGCAGGGGTCAGGAACCTATGGCTCGCGAGCCAGATGTGGCTCTTTTGATGACCTCATCTGGCTCATTGAGCCCTCTCCCATGTCTGT
>JBAJHX010000031.1:13079753-13099151 GCA_037176925.1 Amniataba percoides | reverse complement strand
CTCCCACGCGGTGTTGCGCAGGGGCAAATAAGCAAAAGTGGCTCTTTCAGTGTTAAAGGTTCCCGACCCCTGCTTTATTGCAATGAACTGTGGGTTATTAAATCAGTGGTGTCTGAAGTGTGTACCAAAGCGGACTCTCCAGAAGTCTCCATAAAGTCTATCTGGGACATTTGAACTGTTGTGGACTGGATGAATTATGGGTTTCAACATCACTTAGCACTTACAGACATCCCATGAATGCCCTCGGTGAAGTCTGAACATTTGGGATCAGCCTCAGTTTACTTAAGAATTCCATTATCCATTTATACCCTGTAAGTTACCATGGTAGGAACATCCTGATCAAAGTTTTCTGCAGATTACATAATAACAGATTTGTTACCGTCAAAGCTCCAGAAATTTTTGTACTTTTGTCAAGCCAGATGTTAGAAACCAAATAATTGTTAACATTTACACTCTAATTTTTACTTGAATATGGAGCCAAATGCTCACAGTGTGGAGTCTGGTTGTCATTAAGGAGCGCAACAGTGTAGTGTAGTAAACAGTTTGATCCTGATACGGATCCACAGATTGGGCTCAAGACATCCCAATACTGTAGAAAATGTTATCTGTGAAATTTTTAAAGAGCAATAGAAATCCGTATGGGAGGATTCAAAGCGGTTCCCGCTGTTATGTTTTCTTTAGTTTGCACTGTCTTTGTGTGTAACGGTCGCACTATTCCTGTCTTTTTCCCCCCATCCTACAGGGACAATCTCTCAGTGCGGGGGTTTTCCTGGTTCACGCGCTATGTGATGCTCAACTTCTTCCTTTTCTTCCTGCTCACCTTCCTCACAACTCCCAGCATCATTATCAGCACCATGGACAAGTTCAACGTGACTAAGCCCATCTACTATCTCAATGTGAGACACACACACACACACACTTGTCAACTTGACAATTCTGCTTTCAGAGCATTGAATCTTGCAATTTTGTGTTTCGCCGTAGAGCCCTATCATCAGCCAGTTCTTCCCAACTCTCCTGCTGTGGACTTTCTCTGCACTGCTGCCCACCATAGTCTACTACTCAACGCTGGGAGAGGCACACTGGAGCAGGTACTACACACACATTGGTAGTCCAGGGGTTGTTTTCTGTTAGCAGAGGAAAATGTCATGATGCAGTGCCATCTGTGTCTCAGGTCCAGTGAGCAGCTGAGCATGATGCGTAAACTTTACTTCTTCCTGCTCTTCATGGTGCTAATCCTCCCCTCGCTAGGACTCACCAGGTAATTCACCATCAGTTTGAATAAGAAACTGTTCGCCCAGTTGCAAGGTTAATTGTTTGTTTGCAGTATTTACTTAGTTGTAGTTTACTACAGCAAGCAGTACATGTCGGATGTGACAATAAATGGGGAACTTGCAGACTTTAACGCACATTACTATGAAAATGCAATAAATACCACATAAGGAAGTGAATGTCAGTTGGCCGAAAATGATTCCTGCCCAGCTGCCGCATTTTGTGGATTCAGGGAGAAACTAACTTTCCAATCCTTTTTTGTGTTTCTTCATTAGTCTTGCAGTGTTTTTCCGCTGGCTGTTTGATAAAGAGTTTCTCTCAGGCGGGAAACTGAGGTTTGAGTAAGTATCCCACTTTTTTAGCTTTTTTGAAATCTAATCAAAGATGTATCAAGAGACACATCTGATTTCCAGCCTGTGTTGTTTTTTACTGTCAATACTCATCATACTGATTCAGCTGTATTCAAGTTCTTATTAAAAAATCTTCAGTCCTTAGTGTTTGTTGAAACTGTCTGAAAAATGTGCCAGAAACACACAATAAGAAAATGTTCTTGCATGTGGCCCCTTGTGACAAAGGAGGAGATTCTGTTCTCTTAAAATGCCTCCATTTCATGGATGTCGTTTCCCATTTGTTCAACTTCCTTCAAATTCCTCATTTCATCTATATTTTTGTTTTCCTTTCCTTCCTTACACCAGGTGTGTATTCCTACCTGACCAAGGAGCATTTTTTGTCAACTACGTGATCACAGCAGCCCTGGTGGGCTCTGGGATGGAGTTGCTGCGGTTGCCAGGGTTACTGCTGTACATGATTCGCATGGCGTTTGCTCGCTCTGCTGCTGAAAGGAAATACGTCAAACAGGTTTGTAATGGCATCACCCATCAAAGGAATGCCACACCTAAAATAATTTGCTCATTCTATGTGAACATTTTACAAAGTTCAGAATAGAGCACTGAATTTATGGAGCATTGTTTCAGTGAAAGTTAATGTCATGGAGCCAATCAGTTATTTTGTGATTTGTTTTGGTGTCTTGATACTGTTCTCATGCTTATAAGACTTCTGTCAATGCTATTGTTTTATAAGTGAGTACCACTTATAGTGGTAATGTGTGAAGGCACTCTGGCCAAAGAATGATCCATGATGATTATTCTCTGATTATACATATTTATACTGTTGTATCTTTTCACGTTAACAAGTCAGTAAAAAGTGAATTGAAGTCGACTATTTATTTTACTTCTGTTTGCAGAATCAGGCATATGAGTTTGAATATGGAGCCATGTATGGCTGGAGCCTTTGTGTGTTCACTGTCATCATGGCTTACAGCATCATATGTCCTATTATTACGCCCTTTGGTGAGTAGTTATACTTCTTACACACACTATACTTCTTACACACACCTACCAAATTCAACAGTAGATTTGTTCATTCTCAGTCAGCCTTTGCAGAGACCTTACATACTTTTATACATAAAGCATATTTTCAGTTACTTCATGGTGGGGTTTTTAATGGCTGTGTCGTGTGTCTGACTCCACCAGGTCTTCTGTATATGATACTAAAGCACATGGTGGACAAACACAACATGTACTTTGCCTACCTGCCTGCACGCCTGGACCGCCAGGTCCACCTGGAAGCTGTCAATCAAGCCCTGGCCGCACCCCTCATCTGCCTCATATGGCTTTACTTCTTTTCTGTCCTCAGAACAGGTTAGAAACAAATGTGTGCAGAATCTGGGAAAAGTTAACATGAGTAAAGTGGCCTGAGATACATCAACAGCAATTAAATACTACTGCAGTGCTTAGCCACTGCTAGTGATGAAACCTTTATATAGAGTGGCTTCTCAAAATAGAAGCTTGGTGTGTAAATATTTTTTGCTTGTGTCATCCTAGTGTACAAAGTTTCACATGCATAGAATTTGTGTTGCAATTACAGCCACAGTTCCTGGAAACATCTGGTGTTGTTGTTTTTAGTTTATTTTGCAACCAGTGCCTTTATCAGATGGTGCAGTTTTTAAGATGTGCTGATCCACAAAATATTGCTAAAGTGTTGATAGTTGGAGATAAACTTTTAAAAATATGAAAGAGAATGAAAGAAAGTCTTCTCACACTTTTACTCACTCAACGTTCAAAGGTACTCTACAATTGAACCTTTCCATCCTCTGTATAATCACTTGTGGATGTGTGCTTGCATCCGGCTACATTATAAGCAAAATCTCAATGCCACAGTTTAAACCTCCTGTGTGTGGAATCATGTGTGGTGTTTTTCAGGCTTCTGGGCCTCCACGTCTCTGTTCACGCTGGTGATCCTGTGCATCACCGTCTTCATCTGCGTCAGCTACACCTGCTTTGGCCATTTCAAGTACCTCAGCCCGCACAACTATGAGGTGAGCATGTACTTCTGCATGCACATGCTGTCACGCGTTTGGCGTCCTTCCCACTGAGCCCTCATATTGTTCGTGTTCATTTGCAGGTGAAAGAGGAGGATGAGGACACAGTGGAAGGAGTGGAAGAAAACACTTTGGTATTGGATTTGTTATATAGCAAGTTGCACATCAAACATCAGATGTATTTAGGACAGTCTTGGTTTTAAGTTAAATTTCCTGAACTTTGCTGTAAATTCTGTAACACTTTTGACATCCTCCTGGTTTATTATTCATCAACAAAGTAAAACAGCAGAACCTCTGAAGAGAATTACTGAAACAGAAAAATGCCCGGCCCGTGTTTTTGTCAACAATATTCTGAAGACCTGATAGTTCAGGGCCTTCTTGCATTGAACTTTGGGCCTCACTGGACATTCTCAAAGGCCAATTTTCAGTCTACAACATTCTTTTGCACCAAAGTCATACATTGGCCATTACATGCAGTATTGCATCACACAAAATTAGGGAAGGTAAAAGAATACACAGAAATTAATATTCACCCTTCTAAGAGCCATTCTCTTCGCTGTCACTACTCATTTCTTTTTTGTGTTATTATTGCAGGTCTACCTTCCTAGAGTGCTTAATCCCAAGTCACCGGTCAAAGCCCCAGACGAGTCTAAACTTCATAAGTCTTACGGCTCTACAGAGGGCAGCCCGGCCTACGACTCCAGCGCGTTGGAGGAAACCATGTCAGATAGCTAAGTGTTGGATCCACAGCTGAGTCAGACACAGTCTCCGTCCCAGTGAGAGAAAATCTCCACGTGGTACAAGAGGAGGACATTCAGAGGATTCCAAAGACAGACACTTGTGTTAACAGGAACTTATTGATATTGGGATCATTATTTGCACTTCAAATAATCTCAAAATATCACGCAAGAAAGCTGCATTATCATCTTTTTTCAATCTTATCTGTCGTAAAGTTGCCTCTTGCATTTTTCTGTACAAAGCTTCTCTGATAAGGACCAAGTTCAAGAAGGAATTTTTAGCCATTTAAAACAAAGCCATAATGTTTGTGCAAGACTGAATTTGTTGCGCAAGCTGCAGTCAATTATGCAAGCATTAAAAAGAACAAGATAATCAAGCCTCCGTCACTGATGCCAAAGAGGTGGACAAGCACATCCTGCTGTTTATTGTCCAGTTTTGATTTCTTCACAGTGCCTATGTTGACGCCTGAGGGATGACACCTGCCAAGGGAATTACATATTGCCTTATATTAATGATGCACTTTTTATATCAAGAGAAGCCTGTCTTGTGTTTACTAACGAGAGTTTAACATTTTTACTTATTTAAGTAGTCATGAGTGCAGGGGTTTTGCAACGAAATTTTATTTTGTTTAATCTGTATAGGACAATCATGCTGTACTATTAATGAAAGAATGTATGTTTTAAAGAGGTCAATGTTTATTTGTATTTAATGTACATTGAAGTTATGTTTTCTTTCTGCTTTTTAAATGTTTAGCTCTTTTAAAATAACAAGGAACTGCATCGTAACAGCTGACTTAGAACTGTTCAGTGGTGGATGAGAGGCGTGTCGAAGTGAAACTGTCTTCAGGTTGCGTATGTAAAGAGGAACTGTGTTTTAAATGTCAATGTCAAACAATGTCAACATCCAGTTTTTCAATACAAAGATCGGGTACAACTTATGAGCGTGTCTTGTCATCGGGGGGCACTGTTGAGCTGCAGTGGGGTAGCTCAGCCTGTTAAATATGCAAACAGCAGTGGAAAAAGGGCAAATGCACAGTGTTGCATTGAGGATTTCTAACTTATTCTGACATTGGTATGAGCCAGTTTACTGGGTAACAATTCCGGTAGCTCCACCTCCTCACCTGATCTCTCACCATTGTCTGCCTTTCTGTTACTTTTCCTCGCGAGTCCTCTCTTTTTCCTGCCCTTTTCCCCTTTCTCACCACGGTACCTGCCCCAGCTGAGAGAGACCTCTGTTGTCATTTGAGGGTGTTTAGCGCACTGTAGTGATCAGCACAGTTGTTAAATATGGGTAATGAAGTGCTAAGCTAACAGCATATCTAGGTTATTAGCTGTGGTGAGAAGAGACTATGGGAGCAGGACCAGTGGAGCCTTATGGAGCCTCACAATAGTTCTTGTAATGAACAAAAATCAGAAATAGTTCTTAATGGATAAACAATAAATGATTGGTTCCAGATTTGAGCGTCTGACACTCTTTCCTCTGAGATTTTGTTGTTTGCCTTGTAGATGTGCACGCTTTCACTCACAGTCCTCACACAGAAACACTTACTTGGCGATATGTTTGTGACATCCGAGTGCACAAAGGTTATTGACTGTGCTTTAACCCTAATGTCGGACAAAGATTAAGCATTACAAAACAATCTCTCACTTGTTTACTCTTTCTCAAGTATTATTTCATTGTTCGTGTGTGTGTGTGTGTGTGTGTGTGTGTGTGTTTGTGTGTGTGTGTGATTAAGCAATAAAGACACTGTTTTCTGCGCTAAATGCTCCCCAGTCTGCTGAAAGTGATAGTAAAACCCACAATATAACCTGATTTTTTTATAAAAATCTAATAATCACACCAAAACGCACTCTGCATGACTCCCATGCAAAGAGACTTGGACGCAGATCTGAACAGACATACCTCAACAAAGTCACATGAGAAAGCTGTGCAGGGTCAGGATGCGGGGGCACTAATAACTTGCAGATATTCTCATGTGGCGCCAAGGATGAGCTGGGAAAGAGACGAGTGTTGGATATTAGACACCTGATATACTATCTGTGTCTGTGTGAGTGTGTGTGTGTGTGTGTGTGTGTGTGTAGAAATGTGCGTTTAATGCACTTGCTGCTTGAGAAAACTTCTCTGTCCTCTGCGAGCTCAGTGGAGCAGGAGTAATATGGACATGGAGGCTGCAGGAGCCTGGGAAGCAGCGCTGTGCAGCAGCAGCAGCAGCCAGAACTTCACTGTACAGCT
Organism: Amniataba percoides; assembly: GCA_037176925.1. Classification (NCBI taxonomy): domain Eukaryota; kingdom Metazoa; phylum Chordata; class Actinopteri; order Centrarchiformes; family Terapontidae; genus Amniataba; species Amniataba percoides. The sequence goes on along the minus strand of JBAJHX010000031.1, from coordinate 13,092,532 downwards.
TTCCAAAACCACACACCAAACTTTGACCCGATGTTAAACACACCACAAATTCACTGGCTCAGTTTCGGCCCACGTGGTTCTGGGCCTCTAGTAGGCTAATGGGTGTGTGAAAGTCTGATCTGAAATTTGATCCAATTACATGCAATCTGGGATCGGTTTGTGGTATCTCATGTTCAAACAGCTCTCTCAGATGTTCACACAGATATAGATTTTTGACGTTCAACTTTGTGCCAAGGTTCAGTGCTCAACATCTGAACACCTCTGACTCAGGCACTTAAAGGGATGCTCCGGTTGAAAAGAGTTCAAATCAAAGCACCAGAGACTGAATTATCTTGACCTTTTAGTCTCTCACATGGCAAAAGATCCAAAAATTCTGAATCCAATATTTCCCATAATGCAACTAAATAGCATCTAATAGCATCTATCAAAGTCTCACGCCCAATTTGACATAAACCCGATGACATCATGATGGAAATTTCCAGTGAGTGAGGCTGGTCTGCTACAAAAATAAGATGGTCATAATGATATTCTCTTTTTTTTTTTTACATAAGCACACAACATACAAACACTTTATCACTTACATTTGTGGGGTAACTCTTGATTTGTGTCTGTACTTTTCTAATAAAGATGTTGAAGCATCCTGGAACACGGCTATGTAATTTTGTTCAAATTGTATGGAAAATAGTAATGTCCCCGAAAGAGAAATTCCATTTAATCCCAAGTAGAAATTAACCCATTCTTATTTTATTACTGGAAATATGTTGAGTCGTATACTTTTACACAAATTTCAAATTCTTGCATGTTCAGCAGTTCTCTTGAAAGCAGAGTGTGTTCAGGGAGTTATCACCATATTTACAGTCATTACAGTCAGTACCACTCACTCTCTATTTGTGCACTAAATATAAAGCTATACAGCCAGTTTCACTTTGAAACTTTTTATACAGACCAAACAAAAACAAGACGTCCATTTTTTTTTTATTTTAAAGGTGCTATAAGTGGACTGTTACCTTCAGACAGAGCCAGGCTAACCATTTCCCTTCGCTGCCAGCCTTTATGCTAAGCTACGCTAACGGACATAAGAGTGGTTTGTGGTTGTGGTTGTTCTCATCTAACCCTCAGCAAGCAACCAAATAATTATGTTTCCTGTTATGTCAAACTATTAGATTAGATACGCAAGGATGAAATTTTATAGTGGAAAAATTAACTTAGCGTTGTCTCTGGTGGACAAAATATTAATGAGTTTTTAATTACATCAAACATATCTTCCATATTGGAAACACTTACACAATACATGATGATGCAGATGTATCTGCACCAAGCTATTAGTGGACAGTATATTACCCTGTTTCTATCTTACTGATGAGGAGAAAGCGTGGACACTAAATCCATTTAGAAAACACGGAGAAGCAAACGAGGACAGCAATAATGAAAAAGAATAAACTCTGAAATTTGAGGAAAACAGATGAACCCGGCTGCTGATGATAATGAGCGGTTTTGAGTAGTTTGTTGGCACCCCAGGTCAAATGAAACAGCGGCGTTTCAGCCTGTATGGCATTACTAGTTTACACAACACGCCCTTCTTGGGATCAAAATATTTATCCGGTGTTAATCCCAAACCTCTGTGAGTGTGTTTGTGTGTAGGTGTGCAACCCACTGAACTCACTGCCCTCGGTGCATTCTTGCTATTGTTGTCGTCTGTGCTTTTGTATGCTACAGACGCTATTATTTAGTGCTTCACTCCCTCTCTCTCAGTATTCACTTAATTCTGCACTCCCGGGCCACAGAACTTAAGAAAGAGCTGCTGTGTGTGTGTGTGTGTATGTAGGTCTGTGTGTCCCAGTGTGTGTGTGTGTGTGTGCTACTATGTGTGTGTATCAAACAAGAATCAGACCCATTTAGAGTTCTGAGGTTTTGCGGTTAGGTTTCCTTCATGTCAACACCAAGATCGATGGATGTGACCTCTGACTGCTCCAATTTGTATATAAACATGGCACTGGCCAATCACGGCATCGCGTGGGACGTTGCCAACCAATGAGAGCGTCTGGCAGCATCGTGCTCTGTGGCACTCCCATCTTTTGTCCGTCAGGATTAGTGCCGTGGCAACGCTGGTCGCCTGGGAGGTGAGTTTCCCAGAGCAGCGGGACGGGGACAGAAACAGACCAGCTTCACTCCAAGTATTACTTCCTTCCCGGCCAATTGGGAAACAGAAGTGGGGTGGTGTGTGTGTGTGTGTGTCACTCAGTGGCTTCCAACTTCAAAACTTCCACCTCGGCTGCCAACTCTAATGAGGTGCCATCCTGAGCCACAAGCGCAAAGTGTGTTTGTCTCTGTGTGTGTGAGTGGGTGGGTTGGTGAGGGGCTGTCCTTATGTGCTCTCTTCTGTGTGGGGTACTCTGTTGAAAAGTCACCCCACTCTCCCTCTCTTTTCTGTTGGTGGACTACATTAGCCAGGAGGGCGGAGGGCCAGACAGCTGAAATCACCGCTGCTGATGAAGCATGTGACTCCAGACCGAGGCCCTTTTGTTTGGACAATTACAGCCAACACACAGAGAGTGCTGGAAGTGCAGCGTGGCATGGGAATAGGCAAGCATGGGAATGAATGGACACTGGGAGTTATTAAAACCTGCTTGTGATGTTTCAGATTGCTCTTCTTGAAAGGAAACTGCCTTAGATGGGTTGTTGAAGTTACAAGCCTTCAGAATTTCATAAAATCAAATCCTATTTTTGATACTACTTATGGACTGTATTTTCTCCGCGACAGATATTCAGTCTATTTACATCCCATAATCATCTGTCTTGGATAATTGTTTCTGTTTCTATTAGTGGAGCAGTCTGCCATTCCCATGCTGGATTCACTTTGCCTCCACATACCCAAGGGATTCACAAGAAACTAGAAATGGACTTAATTGCTGTTGCTTCACATTTAATTGGTTGGTTGTGTGCAGCAGTACTGGGAAATGTTGGATTTGCAATCGCAGAAACTTTATACACCTCCAATATGACATCAGTGACAACAGCAAGAGTAATAGCACTAAGATAAAATTACAAACAGTAACAGGATTACACAGACACCTCATTTCCTGCAAATAACCCGTGCGTGTGAAGGCAAATTGACTGGCGGAACACACAACTAACAATCAAACCTCCTTCACAGGGAGGTAATTACAAGTACAATTGCAATTGTCGTGCTGTCTGTTTTGTTTTTGTGCATGTAAGTTGAGTTCCCAACACAAAACCCCTTACATAATTACATTTCGGGGGCTTTTTTAAGTAGTATGGAACAAATTAATACAGTGGAAAGTAAGATTGTCAAACAACAGAGGACTAAAATAGGATCACCAAGCATGAGATCAGGCCAACTCTGGTGGACTGTCTAAAATAATTTCTTGGATAGTATCCAATCATGTTTTTCTAAGTGTAACTTCAGACTACCTTACACTGCTTGTGCTGGCCAAGACTGTTGGATCTAGGCCAGGACAAACTAAACAACTGGTGTTCCTTTAGTGGCCTTTAAACAGGATTTGCTCCATACAGTGCTTAGAAGAGCTAGTGATTTCAGCACTTCTCAGTGCAGTCTGCATGTGTTGAGTTCAGGAAGTTACATCACCACTATGGTTATATATAATAATATTATGAGGAACTAAAAGGCCAAGAGAGAACTGGTTTGGCTTTTTGAGTACATTAAAATCTTCCAATAAAATGCAGGTTCATACTCCAGAAACATAATGACATCTTTGGTTGGCTCAGATATGAATGACATTTGAAAATGAATGTAGTACTGAAAATGAATGGAAATAGGAAGTGGGAATTTATGAATGAAACATCTGATCATTTCTTAACATATGAAGGCTTAAAATCCCTGTCTTTGCCAAAAAGGTATTAAACCAAGTCACATGAGGCTGAGACATACCTCTCTGAAAACTGAATCTCTTTGCTACCTCACTCATGAAAAGCAAACAGAATTAAGCGAAATAACAGACAAACCAGCCGGCTGCAAATATTCACACAAAATCACACAGCACACACTGACATCTATCTCTTTCTTCCTCTTCTCCCATGCTAGATTATGTTTCAGCTATTTCAACTGCAGCCAAAACACCTGAAACAGAAACATACATCTACACTCACTCTCTTTCTCTCTCTCTCTCTCTCTCTCTCTCACACACACACACTCACTGTGTCTGCTCTCCTCTCATTTTACGGCTCTAAATCCTGTTCATGAAATTGCAGTAAGCCCAAAGAAAGACAGCCTGTCGTATGCCGTGAGTTCCTGTCATGGGCTGGTACATTACCTTGAATCGTGGCCATGAGAGGACTTTACCTCAGAGAAATCTTATCTCTAATTACACAGGTATTCATTTGTACAACAACAGTCTCTCATGCTGTTTCTGTTCCCTAATACAGCCCGAACAACTGAGGTTTCTTTGCACTTTTCACTTGGATTCCCATGTGCCATGCAGTCATGTTAGAGGGATCCAAGCATGCATCCTGCCAGCTGCGCAGAGGGCTTAACCGATTCTGTCTTCCAGACACTTTGGTTAAAACTGCCAGCTTCCCTTTCAGTGGGCATGGGTGAAATAAAGAGTCTGCACACTCAGCCCCCACATACAAAAACCTCTAAGTAAAAAAAAAGGAAAATCACAAAATGATTCCACAAACTACATCAAACATCATCTTTGCTCACTTATTCTGATACAGTAGTCCAACTGAATTTCAGCTATTCAACGTGTGTTTTCAGAAAATGCTAATCCAACAAAATGAAAGATTATTTGGTTTTTAAAAGTATAGAAAATAGCAAGAAGTGACTCAGTTACGCAAAGCGATGCCTTCACAATGTTTGTTTTCTCCAGTCAAAAGTACATAGGTCAAAATAATTAAAAATAGTAATAATTAACAATAAATGAAAGTAAGAAAAGCAGTAAATCCTCACGTTTGAGACGCTAGAACCATGAAACCTTTTTAAATGAACTATGACATCAGTGATTTTCAAAACATTTCATTTAATCTGTACTTGCATAATCTGTTGGGAAATTTAATTTTTAAAGTAAAACATTTATCTCTGGCATGTGGTGGAGTGGAGGCAGAAAGTGGCATAAAAGGGGAAAAAAGACTCCAGTGAAATATAAGAACTTCATAACTGTACTTAAATACAGTATTAGAGTGTCTGTCTCCTTTACTGGCTACCATTGACTGTATTATGACGGGTATGAGTTAGTCTAAACACTGTAAATACTATGCACTGTCTGTGATGGGGACTACTTCTTCTTCTTCACACACTTGAGAAGATGGGGCATGACGTCAGAGCAGACTGTCTTCCGGTTTATATAAACACCCAAAATGAGACGTTTACATTTTTTTTTGGTTTACTGTGATACTTTAGAGCCGGCACGACAGACATAGAAAAGGTTATTCAAAAAAGGAAAAAAAGAGAGAGAAAAGAAAAGAAGAAAAAAAGGTGTTGCTATGACGACCAGTGCAACGAGGTTTGTTGTCATTAGCAACCGCAGTAGCGTTCAGATCAGGAGGGCTTTGGTTAGCTGTTTTGCTTCTTAGCAAAGGTAGTTTAAAACACCAGATAAGTGCCGTAGAACATCTTTAATATGGATTCAAACTCGTTATACTACTCTTTGGAGCTGGTTGCCGGCAGCGGACACACTCTGAACTTGGAACAAAGAGCCGCTCTGCAGACATCGCTGGTGATCCTGCAGAAAAACTACAAGTTCCGTCGAGTCTTGTTCTGGGGCAAAATACTGGGATTGAAAGAGAATTATTTTATCGCTCAGGGGAGAGGAGAAGACGAGATGAAGGACAGGAAAAACCTCTACAGGTATGATACTCTCGGCTGTGGTCACTGCATGCCTGTGCAAACACCTGTGTGATGAAAACACCTGTCTGTGTGTCTGTCCAGCTTCAACTGCATGGACTGGTTCTTGCTCCCCCCCGCCACAGACTCCATGATCCAGGAGGTGTCCAGGGCTGCAAAGGGTCGCTTCACCGGGGACCCCTCACATGTGTACGAGCGTGCTGAGGTCCACAGGCAGGGAGAGGATGATGATGGCACAGAGGAGGAGGTGGTGGTGGTAAGATGGATCGCTGCCTGCGTGGTGAAAATAATGAGCTGCCAAACTTAAGACCAAGTTCTTTAAAGTCGAATGTGTGTAGTGTCAGAGTAAGAGACGGTGTTAAAGAAAGATTTAGCACAGGATTATACTGAAGCCGAAACAAGGGTGGATGTGGGGCCAAAATTAAACAAGGAAAAAAAAGGACTAAACTGCAAAAGAGACAGTGTCCTACTTTGTCCAAGAGACAGATTCTTTGCATCTAACGTTTTCACTCATGCGGAGTAAAAATAATTTAGCACCAATCTCAAAGCGGGGGTCACATGACAGTCATGAAAGTGATGTTGACTTGCTGCTTTCAGACCAAAGTGAAAGAGGAGAACAGGCTGGCGGTGACGGTTCATCTGATCGACGAGGAAGTGTCTGTGGTGCCGCGAGGCGCCTTCGTCAAGAGTCCGCATGGCGTCGTCCAGATCAACCGCAGCTTTGGCGGTAAATGTGCATCACTCTGCCTGTGTGGCGTGTGTGTGTGCAAGCTTTCACATTTGCGAATGTGAATGACGTGAGGTGTTTCATAAAGCATAAATAAATGTTGGGAGTTAGCTGAACTGGACAGATGTGAGGAACATTTTAGGAAATATTTCATAACCCTTTTCATTCCACTTTTTTTGACTGCAATTCAGTTTGCACCTCCCGGTGTGCATTTCTCAACAGGTCTGTCTCACTCCGAAGCAAGAAAGCTCGACAACTTCTTCCACTTCAGCGAACCAAAGACTCTGAAGAAGAAGTCCATCCTGGAAATGGGTGATTTGAACCCATCCATTGACTTTCTGGATGTGCTGAGTGATGACATCCCAAAAGGTTACAAAAAGAATATCATGCCTTACAAGATTTGTAGCAAGTCCACAAATGCGCCTTCAGTTGGTCATTGTTATTTTATCTTTGGGCCCTGAAAGTAGAGAGTATATAAAACAACATCCCATGATTTGGATGCATTAACACACACCTATTTTGAGCATGTGCAAGAGTTACTGAGGCCCGTAGTAGCTTATGTTTTTCTCACTCTGTGTTTTCCTACTGCCATGCAGCATTACAACTTAATGATGTGTGATTTCAACACAGGTTATTATGTTGATTCAGCTGACTGAAAGTCAAGGGGGGTTTCTTCCAAGTGGAAATGAGTGACTAATTTTCAAAGTAAGAGGTGAGGTTAAAGAGGACAGAATATGTTTTCTGGGAATGTGTGGGACGATTTTCCTTTTTACTTTGCCCATCACTGAGTTTTTGCAACTTGATTACCAGACTGCTACTGTAAGTTTCTGGAGTCTTGGATTCACGGCCCACGTACAGTGAGTCTTTGAGAAAATATTACAAATTTTACAGTCATCATTTCCCTAGACTAAATATCATTATTCTGGTGAAGGGTTCAGACTTTTAAGCCGTTGAGAAGCATTACAAATGTTGAAACATGCAAACGTCATCACTGTGAAAACAATAATGTGAATCCTAGTCAGTCATGTCGAGCAAGTTTTGAGGTTGCTTGGTGTAGCTGGGTGTAGTCAAGGCCGTGGTGTAATGTTGATGAAGCGAGGCTCTGGATGTTTAAGTGTGCGTGAAATAGAGAGAAAAAAATGTTTAGCACCCATGAGCAAACAGGGAACAGATGTCTGATTTAAGAGGGCTTCCACATGTGTATATGTTTGTGTGTGTTCGCTGAGTTGATACGGATGTCGGCAGTGGTGTCATCACTGCAGCAGACATTACACAGCTGCATCAATGCCACACTCGCTGCAGCCGTCTGAAGAGCAGATCGCATGTGGTCGCTGAAAAGGAGAAAGAGTTAACGTTCTCTTTTTTTAAAAAAAAGGGGGCTCTGGGGGAAAATGTGCTACGATGTAGCTCCAAAACCAGGACAGGTGCTTTCCTCTGAGACCCTAAGCTGTGCTTCCTCTTTTTCCACAACCATCGTGCTAACTGTTTCCAGCTCCTGATTTATGGCTCCAGGCTTCTCTTCCTGCAGCGGTACAGTTATAACCTGGACTCCAGATGTTGCATATTAAGTACCAACCTTCTCAGTTACTTTTACTTTTAGCTGAATCATACTTCAAAGTTCAAAGTCAAACAAAAGATGGCGCAACAGCAGTCTTAATTTATTGGAATCATCTCCCTTTTGTGTAAGAGAATCAATCACAGGGCTTTGATGTTTACATATCCAGTTCTCGTTTTCAATTCCCTCGGCCTTCACAGTTCACGGGGCACACCCTAACATATTGAGAAACAGGTTAGACTTTAGATATCAACAACACAAAGGGTTGATTTATTGGAGTATCCCTTGGCTGCCTCTTGCATGTGAACGCTATAATCTTCTTGGACCAGTTTCCAAAGATTCGTGCAGCCTCTACTTCAATCCAGCTCAGCGTTGCGGTCACAGAACATGACGTGGCAGCCTACCGCATTTAACATCAATTGTTTACGCAGATTCTTTCTTTGTTTGTGTTCAGGATCCTGGATTCTTCAGTTTGAAATGGCAGGCAAAGTGTGCGTGCTTCGCAGCTTGTTGTGGCTCGGCCTGACTGTTTACCACGTGCCAATGACACCACAGCATGGATACATTTATATTGGTGATGGGACCAAGAATTTGGATCTTCCCTTCATGCTATAAAAAGACATAAAACCCATTTCAAGCTACAAATCCCCTCTGTTCCTCTGTTGTTCACCTCAACCCTCAAAATGTCTTCTATGCGACATATTGCAGGACTTTGTGTTTGTCTTTTCTTAAAATAAATAAACTAAAGGAGGTACAGTTGTGTCCACAAGCTTTTTGTTCCTTTTAGTTCTCATGCACAAAAGCTGTTCATATACAGTAAACACATGTTGAGAGCATTTTATTTGCACATCTGTGTTGTTGAGTATACACAGTCAACGTACCACCTACTTTGAAAGTGTAACATTGACCCAGTTGATGTTCACATTAAGTTGTCAGCTAGTTCACTTCAAGGGCCTTTTAAAGGCCAACAGAGACAGAATAGATGGTTCTGGGTGGGGCTGAGCATGATTCATTAAAAGTGTGACGCAGCTTAATAAACAAAGGTTGAATAAATACAGATGGATGACGCTTTTAGACCTTTTCCTCGGGCAGTATGACAAAAGTCAATCCACTTGGAACGGACCCACCCGCTCTGGTTCAGTCACTGCACCGTCCATCAGTGTTTTATGTAAAGGGGCTTGACGCCATAACGCACATTGTTCTGAAGTGCTGGGTGGCCAACAGCCATGCGCCTCTTGCACCACTTTAGTCCACTTTTGTAGATGGGTTTCACAGAGTCAATCGACCAGCGGGTCAGGTATCTGTGCAATAAATGCAATAAAGCAGAAAATAAATGACTGCTGGTATAAAGTGCACTGGTACTGGTGCTGACAAATGATGAATAATAGTAAGAAATAAACTTATCAGCAGAGGCGTGCGTAAACTACCTGTTGAGTTGTGGCTTGGGCTTTTTTGGGACGTGGCCCTCTGGAAGTTTGGGTTTGTGGTCAGGCAACAGACCTTGAACACAGAGGAAAACACACATCACATTTATGCACTTTATTTGAATGAGTCAGAAAATATGTCATAAAAAATCCAGATCAAATCACATCCAGAGTTACAACAGAAAGAATGAGCAGGAATCTATTGAGGTCAATTAAATGAAATAAAATTGTCAACAAATGTGATGACTGACTACACATTTAATTAATCTATCAAGAATGCCAAATAATTGTTGATTCTAGCTTCTGAAGTGTGAGGATTAGTTGCATTTCTGTTTTATCTCAATCAAATAATAAAAACAATTACCTTCTTTAATGACCAAGGAGGACACTTGGTCATTAGTCGAACAGTCGTTATTTGTAGCCATGCAAAATCAAAATGCCCAGCATCATAAAGGTACCCAGTAGGAATGGGAACGACACAGGATTTTGAGAGTTGACTGTCGAGGTCCACGTGTCGAATTTTTGTCGAACTGGCGGCTTTTTTTTTCTTCTTTCTTTCAATGAAAGCGTCCATGCTGCTTTGTGATGATGAAGACGTGAGGTGTTTTTTGTTGAGATGAAACTGCATCCCTGACTTGGATGTATGAAAAGCATACTCCTTGCCACGTAATTTGCACCGCACTGCTTTCTCATTCAGCTGGGTGAAACTATCCCACACCAACCTTTTTTGTTTGGGGCTGCTGCCTCTGCGATATTGACTCTTTGTCACCCATCTTCAAGCATGCGCGTACTCTCAAGTCACATGTGAACTTGTGTGAGGGTCAAGTATCCCATTTAGAAAAAATGGACTTGTTTTATTTAAAGTATTTTATCTTATTTCATTAGGGACATTTCGACTAATTTTGTGTCAAGGTGAGCATGTGTCGATTGACTGTCATTTTGTCGAAAAAAAGTCCCATCCCTAGTACCCCATATCAAATAGATCATGGACACAAGAGTAATCTGACTTTAGAGCAGACAAAGATTTAAATACAGACAACACCCACCTGCTCTTTGGGCCATCTGCACACAGATGGCAACCTTGTGATGTTCCTCTGGACACAGGCCAGTGATTCTCCGGGGTAACATCCCTCCATCGGACCTGATGAACTGGCTGAGCAACAAGACATCCTGGAGAAGAAAACCAGGCGCAGCTGATACTCTTTCCATGATATCTGGAATTGATTGTCATTACTGCACATGTCTGCGAACGTATTTACCGTGTAGTTGTACTTGTTCTGCAGGTTCCACCTGTAGATTGGACACTTGGCTGCCGGGTTTGGAGGCTGTTGTCCTGCTGCAGCATCCAGTATCTGTCCCTCAACCTGAAAGACAAGAAATATATTGTCAGGCTGACTGAATATTTAAACGCAATAATATAAAGTGTTAATTTTCATCACGAGCTCCTCTCTGTGGATATCCCATCTGCTCAATGTTGCTCTCGTGGTTGCAATGATGTAATCTTTGCACATTTTCACTTGAATATAACATCATCTATCTCTTTTTCATCATTACATGCCTTTGGTGAATATCTCTCCGACAGTGACATAAGAATCATTCACATTCACAAATGTTAATGCTGGTGTGCACATACACAAACAGCAACCTAAGAGTTGTATTTAAGCATCCACATACAAGAAAACCTCATAGCTGCTATTATACACGACAGGTGTCTCTAACAAAGTAGCAGACATTATTCTAAAGGTCTTATCTTGCTTATTAAGACAACGACTTGTTGAAGAACAAGGCAAGCGTGTGAATTTGAGAAATATTTTATATACGTGCATCTCTTCCCCCACCAGTTAATACTACAGTAAAATGCCTCAATTAATACCTGTTGATGTTTTTGGTAGTTTACTTACCGTTGTTGTTTTGCCCTCTTGCTTCTCCACCACTGTAAAACAGACATTATACAACTTTAATCATAGAAGCAAATGTTACTTATTTTAAACAATTGTTGCGATACAATAATTAGTTTCAGTGAGTTTGACCACCAGTAAATAACTAAAACTGTACGAACAAATGTTTTAATGTTTACAGTTAATAATTTTACTTATATTGTTATTAAATATCTGATGAACACATTTATTAAATGTGAAATACAATAAATACATTTAAAAAAGTGAGAAAGTACGTCTAAAGGACATTTGCAAGCAGGAGTACTTTGAGTAAAACTAAATATGAACTAATCCTGGTTGGGCATGTGTGTAACTTACAGTTCATTAAAAGATGTGAAGAGGGAGGGACTGCCTTAGAATAACAGGGATCTAGTGAAACTACAATTTTATTTAAAGTCATACTCACTTTTATCATTTATTTATACTGTGTGATACATACCTATAGTTGCACTGTGCGATAAGGGAGGCTGTTAGTCTGCAGGTCTGTGAAACATTAAATAACTCTGCACAGGTTCTGATGAAGCTAAAATGCTAACAGGCTCTTCGGACTCTACAAGCTAAAAGCTCAATTCCTCACCTTGGCGGATCCCTCTGCTCTGGATGCTTAAAGCCGGCAGCTGGACGACATTTATCCTTTGCTGAAGCTTCACCTCGGAACCTGTGGCACCCACTTTTAAGCCCGCAAACGAAGTCCACACGGACCTCAGCAAACTGCGGGCTGCCATGCTGAGTTCTTGACCTTCGTCTTCTTCCTGTTTGGTTATCTCGCGAGAACGGAAACAGCGACCCCCTCGGCGGAGCCTTGTTACTGCAGGCGAAGACCAATATAAGGCAAATTCCAGCAGAAAGGTCACAGAAGTAAACAAATCAACTTAAACAGCTCTCCGGTGTGTTTGTATTACATTTGCCTGTGTTTAATGAACTGGTTTGATAAAACTGTTTGCATGGCCAAGAGGAAATTCCTTTTCAAGTTCAGACAGATGTAATTAAAGTAAGGCTTTATGATCCTTTATCGAAAGCTTGGCCTCAGAGGACAAACTCATTGAGCCAAGATCTGAATCTAATTTATCTACATTTGCCCATAAAACAAATTGCACCACAATATCAAATAAAATTAAACACAAGGGGGAAAGGAAGGAAAAAAAACATCTAACCTACAAGTGAGCAATGCAAAAAGGGAATTAGATAGGGATAATATCATTTAAAACCAAGGCAATATGTGCTTGTTCTTATTTTGTCTAACAAGATTAAAGATGTTAGAGTATCAACTTAACCCTTAATTATCATATTATTATATTACAATAATAACTAT
>JBAJHX010000031.1:13055622-13079490 GCA_037176925.1 Amniataba percoides | reverse complement strand
AATATATAATTGTAAGCCATTATAACTTAAAGTAAGTGAGATTTTATTGCTGAGTAACTTCATGCTTAAAATTAGAATGACCCAAATTAAAAAGCTATTTGGTCAATATTGACAGTCCAAACCTGCTTTGCTGAAGTCAGAATTCAGATAATGACAAAAAGGGTGTTTCATACATGGGGAACACAAAGTGACTCATGTGAACTGTTGCTGATCTGCTGAGGTGTTGCAAAGATCATGGACCTCAGAGTTATGCATTTATTGCCGTTCATCACAAATCATTTGACTGATACGGCATGGCCTACTTCAATGAAACGTAGAAAGTCCCTACAATTTGTTTATTGTAATGGTGTTACACTGTGCTTAAACTGGACTTTTGGCATTTTGGCAGCTTTCATATATTTGGTTTTGATTAATCAAGGAGTTGCAAATATTCTTAAAATAGAGCTTGAGAGCTTATACTATTAAAAAGGAACCATGTTTAAACTTATGTCCAGTAGGTATAGCTAGTCTCATGTCTATTAGTGGTACAAGTAAATTTATCGTATTTGGGATTACTTATTTTGAGACCAATTTGCACTTTTTCTCTTTACATTCTAGTGTATTTAGCCTTGATTCAAGAACTGCTACTGGATGCCAAATTAAAGCACATTTTCCTACATATTAAGAAAAAAATCTTAAATGTTTTCTTTGTCTCCAGACAAATGCACTTGCTTTTATCTCCCTTTTTTATATCTGTAGGTTCTTGAGACAAGGTGTTTTTACTTTTAAAAACATTTTTTTCAACTCTGGGAAGGTGAAATTTTTCTCATCTGTTGGCAAATTATTTAGCTCATTTTAGGAAATATTGGCCCCATTTTATTGCTCTTATTCCTTGTTTATCTGAGCTGACTTTTTGCAGTGAGAACCCAGTGACATCCAGGTCACAGAGCGCTCCTGAAGCCCTGAGAAAGATCAGTGTAAAACTAGAATGTGTTTGTCTGTGAGGAACATTTAAACCTAACATGCCAGTGCAGGGGAAAATAAATCCTGCAGTCCATTCGCTTGGATCCTGCAGATACTTTAATCCTTGTCTTGCTTTTCTTTAGATGCTTTAGAGTTCATAACAAAGATAGAGTCACCATTCGTACCTCTATTCATACCACGCTCATCAGATACAAGTATGAGAGGCACCTAGAGGAGAAGTGCAGGAACATGCCATACTTGTGGCAGAAAATAGAGAATACAGGTAGATTCTTCGTGTCCAGATAAAGAGAACCAGAGAAGATGAAGAGCTTGATGTTTGATAGCACTATCAAGAGAACACTATGCCATTATCCACTTGTCATGTTTGTGTTTGCTGTTTTGCAGGATTTATCTATTGACGTCATCTGTTTGCATGAAGAAAGCATTGGGAAAGTAAGTCAGGCTGCAGCAGTAGATCTGCTTACAACAGAATTTATTTTTATACATGTTAGATCTACCTGTATTCTGAGCTGAAATGCAGCCATCATGAAACTTAGCCTCCTTTTGGCAGATCTCCACCTACAGCCCAAATTTATGGTGAAGATTATTATATTTTTGTCTCTTTAATTCTTCAAACAAAATCACAAGAATGTTGATATGAAACATTAAGTTGGCCCTGTAACTTTAATATGTATGCAGCAATTGCTCCATTGACATACTGCTTTTGTTCATGTATGGGTTCCTCCCCTTACAGAATAACGAAACAAATGACAAAGTGATGATAGAAAGTATGCCTGCTTATGAGGTTTGGGAAGTAAATGGACTTTCTGGATCTTTCGGCCACTAGTAGCACTGCGGAGCAATGATTTTACTAGTGGGGCCCTGTTTTGTTTGAATCTTGCAAGTGCATGAGGATGCATATGAATGAGCGAATGTCTGCAGAAGAGCTGCCAACTCTTATGCATTATTTCACTGACTGAGAGCTGGTGGCTGTAACATGCAATGAAATGTAATGCAATGCACCACGAAAGGGAAGGAGGAAGAAGACTGCAAGTTAGTGAACATACAGGTAAACACTACATGATTTTAAGTGTTTAAAAATCTGCTTTTTCTTTTTTGTCAGTGACACTTAATGTAAAGAGAAAGTTTTGTTTCTTTACAGGAAAACATGGGGTAACTTTACATTTTTAGAATCAACTAATTTTGGAAATGAATATTTTTGCAACATTGCATCTAGTTATCTATTTTCAGACATTAAAAATGCATTGCACTAAGAGAAGTTGTGATTTCTCCAATCTGTTACTGGCATCCACTTTAAGTGAAGATTCCTGCAGCGACTGTAGTAATGTGGAGGGCAACTTCAGGTATGTGCAGTTGTTCCAGAACATAACATCGACCCTTGTGTGTCTCTTCAACGGTCGGTTCTGCATACTTAGCTGTGAATGCGGCATGGTAAAATACAAGCAGGACACGTCAGGAGCTTGTTCGCCATCATGGCCATTTGGTTTCAAGGCCAAAAATGTGAACAATTTCTCAAATGCCATCTGAACTGTGGAGCCTAAAAGAGCTGCACACTGAGATGCAAATGGGCCTCTGTGTTTGTCTCGTCTGGGGAGCAGAGAGTAGATAGATAGAGATTACCGTCACCCTGTCGCCACAAAGCGAGCATTGTCTCACTGATCAGGTCCCTTCGTCAAGGACACTTAAGCAGTCACATTCCTTAAGAGAAGCCCAAAAAATGGCATTTAAAGTGTCTGGCCACCTCCTCACAGGCTTTGATATTTAAATGAAACATGGCCCTGTACAAACAGGCGCCTCAGCTGAGGAAGAGGGGGGAGAGTAAATCAGATAGGATTTCCCTCAGATGAAAAGAGCTCGTCTGACATTTTCACAGCGAGCGCTGAGGGACACTGAAGCAATGTTGGTTCGATGTCATGGTGGGAAGTTATTGCTACGTGGAAAAGGTTAGCGTTTTCACCCCCGCTTCCCTGGATAAACTGTGAAAACGCAGCATGGGCTGAGCAGAAGAGCCGAGACTGCAGCGAAGATGAGTGGGCACGGTCACATCACACAAAAACAAATCCAGCCCGCCCCGCCGCATTCCCCTTTTATTGTCACACTGGTCCGTTTGTTTTGCCTTTAATGTTTTGGTGAAGACTGAAGGGCCCCTGGTGATAGCTTGTGCTGAAGAGTCTAAACACAAAAAGACCTGCAGGAGGGTCATAACAGCGGCACCGTGGGATCTGAGAAGTTGAAATTGGGGTGGTACCTTTAATCAAAATCGCGGAATTAGATTATCTGACTGTTGTGGCGTGGCCGTCTTAATGCTCCTCTCTGCTGAGTGCTTCCGCAGATGAGGATTTCGCTCTATGAGGACCAAAAGTTTTCGACAGAATGTCTCATTCCCATGCAGATGGAATGTGTGGATTTGCTGCCATCCAAATTGATGGGCACACTCTGGTATGCAATTAAGGCATAGCTGTCACTAAGAGGCTTTCCTGGGTGATTAACTTGTAAGGGCTGTTGCATCCAAGGAAGTCAACTGAACACAATTAGCCTATTTGAAGGGAGTGAGTTTGGTTAAAGGCCCCCACGGCTCGTAAAATCGAGGTGAGACGGGAGAGGCTTGCGGAAGCAGACAGCTGGAAACAGAGACGCGGGTTTCATCGACCAGGGAGTTGGAGCTCAAGGTTCAGAATGACATTTAGTGTGCGTTTGTTGCTCTGATGTTGGGTAAAGCTCTCTGGCAAGTGACATGAATCTTCATCCGTCCGAGTATCAGTGAGCCCTCCCCTTTTCCCCGCCGCCTTCTCCGTTTCTCAGCCCTCTCACTCACCACCCTTCCTGCACTTATTTGGGTGTACGTGCTAAATGGCACTGGCTTCTTCAACAAATTCACTGCTCTTTGAAGAGGCCCTTATCCCCTCTCACTTGGCCTTCTGAGAGTGCCAGCGTCTATCCTCTCTCTCACATACACATTACTCTGCCTTCCCGTAAAGACACACAAACACATGCTCTCCCTGCATCTGCCTTTTTCTCATATACGCACGTATTTCAGCCCTTAGAGTTGGTACAATTTTCATGCAGGTTGCATTGCCTGCGATACAATAGCTCCTTGGCTCCTGAGTGGCCCTCTTCAAATGTTTGGAAACATTTTGTTCTCTCCCTTTGCATTTTTCTTCGAGCTGGGATGTAGTTTTTGTCTTAGTTTGGAGCTGGTGCTGCACCTCCTGAGGTCCCGTCTCCTTTGGTTGAGTTGTGTTTGTCTGACCTTTCAAAGGGTCACCCCCAGTGGCTAGGAACAAGGAAGTCAATTAAAGCTTAGGGGGTCGGAGTGAGGGGGACAAGAGGACTGAAGCTCTGATGTGCGTTTCTTTTCGTTCCATCTGTTTTAGATGAAAGAATCACATTTCACCTGTAGGAACAACATAGGAAAACCATCATGAAGCTCTGGAGGATGTTTTAATGTGATACACTGCCATCGCATGCTGTGATGATTTGTGCTGCTCTGCCCAGATCAGTCTCCCACCATGGCTGCCTTTGCTCTTAACTTCCTTCTTGTACATGTTGCCATGACGCCTGCAGCAGCATTCTCACAGAGACCAGATGGTTTCTAATCAACTTCAGTCCCTTTTACCACAGGTGGCCATGTGACTCATGAGGTGACCATTTATATTAAAGGAATCATGACTCTTTTATTTTTGTTTGCATTAATTACACATATTCTGCTAAGAATATAGAAATTAAATTTTATTTTCAGGTTGACCTATAAAAATTCAGACCTGCGTTCATAGATTTTTTAGGGTTCATAGATTATTTGGGCCACTTGGGGGGAGAGCTACAAGCTGTAAACACAACTTACAGACAAGTTACTCACCTTATATAGTCAATGTGGACTTTGTTAGCAACCACAAGCATATTTAGACATCAAGCAGATATGGACATCACAACAACATTAGAATCTGGAGTTGTGTTTATGTCCACCTGATGAAAGAAATTCACATATTTACTCTCCTTTTAGCTCTGTTTTGGTGTCCACCAACTCGCAATGGAAATATTTGGTTCTTAGTTGCTAAAACGTTCACTGTATCCACCAGCTAGATCTCAGCGTTGTCATAGGAAGACAATTTGTAACCTGTACACACACACACAAACACACACACACGTATGGAACTGACAGCTAATCTTTTGAAGAAAGGAAACACCAGACAACTTCTGCTGGAGCGCATCAGAAATGTGTTGACTTTTTGTTGCTGTTAATCTGTGAGTTATCTGAAAAGCTTTCTGCTTTGAGCAAACAGTGCCATGGAAGCAAACAGAAACAACAAAGCTGTGGGTCCCTTAACGAAAACAAGAAAGTTAACGATGATAAAAAAAAAAATGTCATTAAATCTCAGTATCGCAAATTCAGAATGATCACTGTGTTCCTCACTGCACTGTAAGTGACCTCTCTCACATTACACATGGAAATGTGACCCACTGTCAACATAATATTACTAATTGCAGCTTTAAGACAAAGATCACCTTTGTTGAAAAGACTCTGTCATGACTGTTTAGCCTTATGATTTATGACCGTTTTGCCTTTACTGCAACCTTTAAACTGTTTTTATTTATGACAGTCATTGCCATGGTGCTTTAGAGTAAACCATTTGTAGCCAAACAAACTCAGGATTCTTGGCTGATGTTGACTGCCGCTACTTTTATCCAGGTGTCACTTCACACGGGGGGCTATTTTTATCTATTGAGCTCCATGGAGAAAGAGTTTAGCTGACATTTCCATCTCACGTCACTCTGGTCTGCAAAGTCTCGTGCTCGTTTCACCACCGTGGATTTCATCGCCGTCATGCTTATCTCGGGGTGGCCTCAATATGTGCCATTGTTTTACTCTTTGTATGAGAGAAAAATTCACGTCAAACTCCATTGTGAAATCTGTCAGTTTACTTTAATGTTGCATATCTGCATCGCATAACATACTTATTTCAGCAAAATGTGAACCGGTTTGCCTGCACTGCATATCAACTTTATAAACGGTTAAAGTTCATATTATGTCAAAATAACGGAGCTTCAGGGGTTTTTTTATACTGAATTCACTGGCGGGTAGTAACATTTGGACTGTCAAAAGGTCACAAGCAGTGTAAGGCAACCTTCAAGTTCAACATATGATAATGTTTTCTCTCACCAGAGACAGAAAGTGAGGACATCAGATATCTGACTGGTCTTTACCCCGTCTTTATGTGGACCACACCTGTCTTGTAAAGAAACCGAGTGTTACACAAGGTCACTGCAGCATTTTATTCACCCTCGTTAGCCTTGCCTCCTTTTCTTTCACTTCTAAGGTGACTGAAACTGCGGGAATGTATTTAATAGTATATAATGCACAGACAGCAGGCTAAGTTGCAGACAGGTGGAGCCCAGCAGGGGGCAGTGGTGATTGTCAGGTGCAGCTTCGCTCCACTGCCTCCCACCTTCTGTAGACAGCAGCAGCAGTCAGTGAGACCTTGAGGATTAAATAATAAAACACATTCAACTGGATGCTATCAAGGACACCAGACAGAGTTTAAACACTTTACAGGCCAAGAGGGTTCAGTTATTCCGTCTAATAGTGCACATGACCATTAATAATGAAGGAATTAAATGCTGTTCATAAAAACAGACTCAGTTAATGGCTTTTCCTCCAGAGCAGCATGTTTTCAGACCTAAGAAAACCCCCCTTCCAGCAACAAGACATGTTATTTGGGCTCCCCGATGGGGTACATGATCTTTGTCCCTTGTGCTCTTCCTTTCCCAGTTGGGGGTCTTTCATGGAAACAACTTGAGACCATCTTTTTTCCCTTATTTTTACTACCCTCTTTTTTTGTTGTATTTTTAACACCATGTCCAATACATCTTACCCTCTGAATGAGAATGTAAAAACCTGACTTTGTGTGTGTGTGTGTCCGGTCTGCCTTGCCACGGTAAGAGGGAGTAATACAGTGAACGGCAATCAGTCAAGAGTTGCCCCAGTCTTTATGCATCAGGCTTAATTAGGAGACATTTTCTCAACACAAAGAGACATGATGCAACAAAAGAGTGGACGCTGAAAAGAGGCAAACCTGAAGTCCTTCCATCTCCCATTCACTCGTATGTATAAGGACTGGGCAGTCAAACACAAGGCAAACTCTCCAGTAAAATTCCATGGCTGGCAAACAGGACTAACAACAGTCAGAGAGGAAGAGCTACTTTTTCCAAAGAACTGCTTTGTCATCCAGTGGAAACACACTCACATGCTAAACTCTTTCTATTCACACCAGATAATAACATTTAAGGCAGAACTGCATGTTTTTAAGCATGTTTTACGGTCAAAAGTTACAAGCCGTAATAAATTCCCAGCTATAGACCGTATTAACTACACAGCCTGACTGACTGAGACTGCCTTTAAAGTGAGAGTATGTAACTTCTGACAACAAGTGGCAATTACAGGATAACGGCACATTGAATTTCCCTCCATTTCCCAAAAGTCTCTTGAATCAGACACTGTAAAGACATCATTAAGCGACCCGACTGAGTCTGAGTGGAGAAGGTAGACTACTCATACACTGCTTCTACCTGCAATGCAAGAGCCACTTGGCAGGTTTACCAAGCTAGAATAAAGTTATCATAAAGATTAAATGGCTGTGGGTTTTCTTATGATGCTTTATGCATTTTAAAAGTTAGAGTTATATATTTCAGTAAGAATTAATGATTGAAATGGTGCCGAGCTGTGTCCTTTTCATTATCTCATTATCCTCAGACATTCAGTACATTTTTTGTTCTTTTCTAATGTTTTATAGACCAAATGACTTTTTGATAAGTTGAGAAAATAGTCCACAGAGTCACTGATAACCTATAATGTCATATTTTGAAAAGAGGTTGCTACATATCTTGAGTTTGTTTCTGTCATAATCCCAACACCCACATTTGAACACACAACACTGAATGTCACTTTGTTTAAACAGAGTGTAAAGAGTGTTTTTCTAAGCTGTATGGACTTTTTCAAAGGCAACTGTATTATGTACTTTTTATTCTACAAACTACAAATTAACATGGCCTTCAGCTGTCTGCATTGGTGACATAAACTTTATCTGTATCACATGCATCTGTAACCCGCTGCTCTAAAACATAGTGTGACCCATAATGTCAGTAAAATTATTCAATTTCTGGAGTTTGCTCTATTTTTAACATAAGGGTCACAAGCTACAGATCATACCTTTTCTATTTGTGAAGATTAAGTTATTCCTCTGTTCAAAAATTACATAACTCACTTTGATGGCTGAAAAAAACAATCTGCTTTGATAACACACTGGTCCAGATGATTGCATTTGCAGTGAAGACAGCGAGTGTGTGCCACCATGTTGAACAGCACGTTAAACCAATTTTACACCATATTTGGCTTAATGTGAGACAGAGCTTGTTTACCTTGGACTGCCCTGATCACTGAGTGGTTTTTATTGAGATCACTCATTTTTTACTTTTAGCCACAACACCCAAAGCTTAGGTGTTGTAGATGGAGGCGCACAAGTTTCCATCCCCCAGATGTTTCAAATTTCTGAGATAAATCTGGCTATTTTACCATATGCTGTGTATTTGTTATTAGTATTGGATTGCACGGTGGGTTTTTCTACTGGCACTGGTGCAGACCAAATCATCCATGACACCTCGGCTTATTGCCACCATGATTTCTCTGTTGCCTGCTAAATTAAATGTTAAGCCATATGGGATACATTAAAGGTGTGATGGATGGATGATGGAGCCACTTTCACACCTTTTCTATACAGTATCCTAATGATTGATTATCTGCTATATCATCCAAGAAGATAAACCTTTTAATATTTTATAGTAGTTGAGTTTATTTGGTCTTAGATAGGCTCAGTTTAGATATCTGGCAGACTAAGGAATAATACATTGATTCCCATTAAGGAAAGACAAGCAAGACACACCATCCAAGGAAAAACTTGGACAAGAAACAAGTCAATGTTATGATTAATAAATCCCCTACAGCTCACAAAAATCACTGTAATGATAAAAGAAATCTTTGGGATCGCACTCTGGACTAAACATCAGTAAATAGACACAAAGGACTTGCATCAGAGAGCTTAGACGAAAGTGTCAACTGTGTAAAACTGAAAATCGAATTAGATCTGATAGGATAACATGTTTCGCCCTCAACCTACACTGCTGGCTGCTGAGCCTCAGAGGAGCAGACTTCCTTTCCCCTGCTGAAATGCTTGTTTAAAAAAACCTGTCCAACTGGCAAGGGCCCATTTACAAATGTGGGATGTTTTCTCTTTGTTGTGGTGAGCACAATGATCCCAAGCACCGGGAGCTCACAAGGGACCTTCATGGGCTGTGATGGCGGAAAGAAAGAAAAGGATTAAAGAGGAGAGTGAACAGCGAGGAAACACAGAAACACAGCGAAGTACGGGGAAGAACAAACACAAAGTCCTCTCAGCTGATTTAAGCCTCTTTATGTCCGATAAAAAACCCTGTTGTCAGAGTCTCCCTATATGCTCATACAGGGAAAAAAATACCCACAAAAGCATCAAAGACTCTGGTCCCTCATGTCCCTGCTATTTGATCAGTGTGTCATGTGCTCTTTCATGTTTTTAACAGCTGTTGGGAGAGATGGGAGATTTCTTTTTTTTTTCTAGCAAGGGTAATCAGGGTAACCTTTTCATTATGAATCCTGACCATCCTATTTTTAACATGTTAGCAGACTAACATCCGATACTTACCGCTAACCAGAAAGTGCAGCTGAGGTTGACAGGAATGTTGTTAGTTTTGCTGGTGTACCACAAAGTCAGACAAATGGAAATGTTCAACTGATGACTGTGCTGGATGTAAAGTCAAGGGATCACCACAATGACTAAACTTCATCCTGATGGGTACACGAATGTGTGCACCAAATTTCACGACAATCAGTCCAATAGCTGTTGGGACATTTAACTCAAACCCACAAATTTGAACCTTCAAGGTGGCACTGTAGGAAAAGTAAGGGGATCGCCAACATCAGAAGAACTTAACCTCTGGGACAAAATCCATCTGGTGTTGAAATATTTATGTTGATAAATGAGTCTGACCTGTTGGTGCTGCTAGAGGTAAAGTTATGAGATCACCAAAGTCAAAGGATTCAACTTCTGGGGACCATCAATGTTCGTACAAGATTACATGAAAATCCAACCGATCAACACCCAGAGAGGACTAAAAATGGAAATAGGAAAAATATTGATGAACATTTTGCACTGAATTACCGTTTCTGGGTTTGAACGATGGCCTGCTGGGACAATCTAAACTCAGGCAGATATCATGTTCTGTATCCGGGAAGGCTTTTCCTAAAAACTGCTCTTTAGCTGCATCTGGATCATGTCAGGGCTTCACTCCCTACATGAACAATGAGTTTCCATTTTTAAATCGAGCTTTGGAGCATCAGACTCATCTCCAGAGAGGATTTCATTTTGACAGATTTATAAATCTCAACCAAAAACTTAATACATGAAAAAATGTTTAAATCTCAGATACTTTTCAGCTGTAAAGCATTGCTGTACAACTTTATCCTCATGGAGCACATGCCATTGGTTTATCTGACTTACACAACACTGCGCATATATGTACAGTACATTTTCCATGACACTGATTGAGGAACTCCTCTCGCGTTGACTACTCCACCTGTTAGAAGTTAAGGAGATCTATCTGTTGTTTTTTGAAGTGTTCTATATGATTCAATCACTACTGGAGCTCATCTACAACTGATCCCCAGGAAATCTGCAGATACTTGAGCTGAGCAAGCTGTCTTTGAAAGTTCAAAAAGAACTTGTCTCTGCGGTCCATGTGCAACCAAAAATCAAATGAAAGCTGGGCAAAGCTCATGCCACCAACAGTAACTAGACACTTGTATGTACTTTTCTATGAATGTAAAAGGATTTATTTCTTAAGTTTGCATCCGTCTGGACTTCCTTGATAATGGGTCTGTTTTCTATAGTTTGTTAGATGGCTTGTTGAAAACATATGTTTGATTTAGCTTTGGAATGACAAAGAGAAGATGTAAAACTTAACTAAAGGAATAATCTGACATTTTTGGAAATGAGCTTATTCGCTTTCTTGCTGAGGGTCAGAGGAGAAAATTGATCACACTGGAAACAAGGGGCAGCTGTACTGGCTCCTTCAAAAGGTAAATTTCCACCTTTCAATACATATAAAGTTTACTATTTAACATCTTCTATTAACTCCAAGATACAAAAAAACCCACAACAAACAAACAAACAAAAAAAATAGTCTAGCCTCTACAAGCAAATTGTCATAATTATACTTTAGTATTCGTACTGAAGAATCAAAGATGTTATAATGTGATAATTAAGGTAGGTGGCTATTAAAAGTGCCAGTATGTGTATTTTATTTGCTTTTGTCAGGCCACTTGTTGCTAAGTTAAGGAGCTGCGTGCTCCATTTAAGTACAATTATGAGAGAGAGTTATCAGCCTTCTCATCTCTCAGCAACAGAGACAATATTTTGCTAAATATAAAACTATTCCTATTGACACTGACATACAATGATAGAGCATTTGTGATTAATCCTGACGTGCACTTATTACATATGCATGGTCCAGGAAACCTTTTCAACAGAACGAAATAATTGTCCACTGCAATTTGACAGTAAGATCACTACCTGGACCTCATGTATCCCAGGCCAAAAAGCCCCCTCCCTGCAGCACAAATGTGGCTCTGATTATTGGAGCTGAATGCTGAATGAGTTGCAGGGTAAACCGAGGGAGGCACAGTAATGTGAAACAGATATAGTATATCTTTAACACAATAGGCCACACTTACAAGGAAGACATACCTTTGTCATCATCCAGAAAATCATGTT
The DNA here is from genome assembly GCA_037176925.1 of Amniataba percoides. Taxonomy (NCBI): domain Eukaryota; kingdom Metazoa; phylum Chordata; class Actinopteri; order Centrarchiformes; family Terapontidae; genus Amniataba; species Amniataba percoides. The sequence continues at coordinate 13,067,671 of JBAJHX010000031.1, read as the reverse complement.
AAATTCTTGCCCTCTGGGCTCCGAACACCGCTGTTCAAATCCAGATAGCAGACAGCGGTCTCTGAGGACACAGACAGTATTACCTGCTAGCTGAGTGAGATTCTTTTCCCTGAAGTAATATCTGCTTAGCCCGAGGCAACAGAGCATTCACTGACAGGAGGTATAGAGTTTGCATGCCACTAGTAATAGGATAGTCCAACATCATTAAACTCATGCGCTGTCAAAATATTTGCAACTCTATTACTTTTAAGAGAAGGCTCTACAGTACCTTTGGTGGGCTTTACTGTTTTTGACTGCACATATTTGGACACTTTCATTTCCCAACTGCTGTATATCCTGTAGAAAATGTTGTTCAACAATCCCAGCAGGTCTCATGTGGAACAGAAAGGCATCTTAACTATAGTATATCTGCTCTAAATATGTCATTGTCTTCATTTCAATAACTTTATCAGGTTGAGCTTATGACTTATCATCTGAAAACTGTATTTCATATTTTAATTTGCAAGTCTATATATAACGTTGAAATAGATGGAGCTGATTGTGTTTTTGTTTGTATTCACTGACAAACATGATGACTCTTTTATCTGTCTGTTTTTTAAAGTCCATTGAGACAGGTATTATCACATCGGTATGGAAATTAAAAATATTTTAACTGACCTAACTTCACCAGTGATTTGTCCTCCTAATATTAATGAATATGAGCCCAGAAGTAAAACATCTGCCTTTGGCCACATGCAGTCCCACTACAATATCTATCAATCTATCCGGTTGGGGGAAATTGCTCTGCTTGTTGACTAAAACACAACTTTGAGACACCTCTTTTTTTTTGCCATACACAATTGTGCCTATTTCTCTACCACTGTCATTTCTAATTGTAGTGGGGTTCAGGAAAACATATAACTAAATATTGCAATATAGTAATGGAATCTTTCAAGTTGCCTTTAACGTGTTGTAATTGTTTTTCTTATGCTCTGCCTTTGTATTTTCTTCCAGTTGTTCTTTGAGAGGTGAAACAAAGTCTACATGACGACAAATGTTCATAAGTGCTGCAAATTCATTTGTTGTAGTTACACAGCTGGGATCGCTCCCATCCATGGACACATCTATTTCTCGCGTCTGGCACCGATGGGTTGCAGTGTCTGCAGCAAAATAGTTTCTCCTCTTGCTTTTCTGCCTCTGTCTTCTATCCTTGTGTATCCTTTTTTTAACTAGCTCCTTATCTGTGAACTTGAATAGATATGGTTGACCATCAATGTGAAGGGACTCACAACTATCCTCGTCCATGTGACAGTCTGCGTTTCTTTGGAAAGCATTTTAACCGCAGCGAAAATCAGCCTCACACATGTAAAAAAAATCGACATGCACGGATGACTATGTGGGATGACAACGTCAGCCAGCAAGATGTAAGCCATAGTTATTTGGAAATCTGCAGGAGGTTTGTGCAGCCACTATATGCGTTGTTTTGCACAGGCCCTTGTTTCCCCCAGTCTCTACAACGAAGTGTGAAGTTGGCTCGACCCATAGAGCCACAATAGCCACATTTATGGGAAATACACCAGTTTGAAATGAACCTTTAATATGTTTCTGCTCAATTCTGGAGAGAATTCAATAGAAACCTGTCTGTCCAAGCGCTAATTCTGTTGAACAAGACACAGACAACCTCTAACCTGACCATATACAGTATATGAAACTCGTCTCTGAGCGTTTCTCCGGGACTTCTGCCAGATTGCAATCACATTGTTGCCAATCAAACCAAAGACTCCTGGGGTCTGCCTTTTGAAAGAAGTGTTTGTTAGCAATGTTTGTGTTATCTTCGAATACATTTTCTTCAGACACACTGAAACAGAACAGCTTGCTTTATCAGTTTGAAGTTTTACAATGGCCAAAACCCTTGTAATATGTTTATATAACTCACACAGCGGCCTATTGGATGCACTACAACCACAGTTATCTTTCGTCACACACAGGGGTATAATTGTCTTACCTCATTCTGGAGACATGGCTGAGTCCCAGCAGTGAACTGAAGGATAATGAAAATCACAATAACCTATATCCCCACTGACTTATTAAGACACACACGCAGGAATGTTTATGTTGTATCCACATTAAATAGATTTGGGACATAGTAAAAGTTTAGAGAGACCTCGGGTCCCGCGTCCAGGGGCTCGGCCGTCAGAACCACCCTTTAAACACAGAAATAAAATGATCTCTGTCAACAACTACAGGTATAATAAAGACGTAAGTGCTGTTTTTAAAGACATGTATCCAGGGTGAGAACGGTGCGGTGTTCCTAATGGAGAGCTTGTGTTGGTCTGTGATCTTTACATCCTGGCAGGGGATCCTCGTGGATCTGCTCCAAGCAGAGTACGCCTCTTTGCACTGGGGCCCTGCTGGAAATTAAATTACCTCTTTTTCATAGGAGCATGGTGGTCACATACAAAAAAAACAGAATAATATTACTTTTTAGATAGCTAGAGATAATGTTGATGAAGAGACACGCGCCCCTTTGGCTGTCGCAAGCACTAGTTTGCATTACGTGCTCACTTAAACACACTGAAAGGTTTTGTCTATACGGTATAGAACGGAAATGTATTTTTCACGGACTTTACTCTAACTTCATGCCTGTTGCACAGCCGCGACTGCTTGACCCCCCTTAAATTGAAGAACTCTGTTCTTCTCGCAAAACATACGTACATTATAATACATGCGTAGTCATGCCTCAGGCTTATTTTCTGTATCTTATTTTGTGTTGCTTTCTGTGTTTTTATCCCCTCCAGCTTCCATCAGTCAACCACTCTTTTCTATGCCGAAATGTCTCAACAACCTCAGGACAGATTGAGTATATATTGAGTATATATTGTCTTCTCATAGGTCATGGTCCTCAGAGGATGAATCCTACTGTGTTTACAAGTGAAATATCATGAAAAATTACACTGTAAGTATGACCTGCCAAACATCAGTATGTTAGCACTGTGAGCATGTAAGTAGACTGATGAAAGTGTTTAGCTCAAAGCTTCACTGTGTGCAAGTGCAGCCATGGCACCATAAATCAAGCTGCATCACAGTTTTTCAAGTAATCCTTTCAACAGCCTGAAAATCAGCATGATCACATTATTTAGTCTGATATGCTATTTATGTTAGCTATTACACATTTATAAATATCTGTCCATCTTCAAACTCTCTCTCTTCAAAGTTGCAGTCTTTTTTTCTATGTTGGGACTATAAATATTTTACTATTGTTATTGCTGTCAACAGCTTTTTATTATTCAACCCATAAAATCCTGTGTTGCTGTGTCAGTCATATTTATGCTTATATAATTTTTGTGACAATTTTTCTGTGACCACATTTCAGGCTGTGGCACAGACAGATGACATACCAGACTTAATCTCGCTTTCAGAGCTCTGATTGGGGGCTGCTTCTTCAACCAGACTTAAATCATCAAAGAAATTGGAGATCTGAGCAGCAATTTGGAGGCCTGGAACCAGGCTAGCTTTGTCATAAACAGTGAAAAATCTTCAATCAAAACAATAGTCCAGTAACTTTGAGTCAGCTTACTTTACATATCCGACCACCAACGCAACACTGGAGGCAGAATATTCTAGTTGAGTAAATATTTGATCAAACATAACTAAGCTGCATTAGTCTTAGTAACTGACTCATACCTTGTATCAGCTTAAAAGCACGCTCTCCTACGTCCATTTCTTTTGATTTATGTTTCACATGCATCACTTGGAAGGCCTCTGCTGTCTGTGTGTTTACTGGTCAGGAAGTATTACAAATTGAATGAGCGATATCCTGATCTCCTGGCCAGGAAGCATTAGTATGGTCATTAATTCATTATTGTGGAGTCACACTGGGATGTCGAGAACCACATCAAGGCAACGCATCTTGTTACCCCGAAGCTATGATGAGATTTCAATTTTTATGCCCAGACATTCAAGCCAGTTAAACTGTGAACACAACCGGATAATGACTGAGCTGCCCCGTTTGAAGTTAATTTACCATTTGTCTGTGATTGTTATAATTGTTTCACTGGGGATTGCTGGAGACCGAGCCTACGCTGAGTCTGAGCAAGGGGCCGCAAACTGAAAAGGATGCCACATAATTCATGTCTCCGGCAGAATGAGAAAAATGCTCTTTCATCTTGTTCCTTGACTGTGTCAGAGGCAGCGCCACGGAGGGGTTCATCTGTTTGTTTGTATTGCTCAGGGGGTCCCACGTCCACTTTTGGCTGAAAACTCTTGACAATGACATATACCAAGAGGATTCTTCAAAGTCACCGCTCTCTTCTGACTTGCTGCTCTCCATGCCTTTCATTCTTTTCCTCTCAAATATCCTCGTACGACTGACAGAGAGGATGGATGACCCCTTAACCGCTGGAGCTTCTGAGGGATCCAGTTGTCTTCCTGCTTCATCTGTTAATCAACACATCACAACAAATCCAGACACAACACGATGCAAGCAAACCCACGCAGTGACATCTCAGCAACCTCGACAACCGCGATTAATGAAGCAATTATTTTCCAAACAGACCAAGAATGTCCTGGCATCCAGTTAATGCTTTTTTGCTGCAAGAATGCTCTCTAATTAACAGTTTTTTATTAAACTTGATAAAGTCAACACTGTAGTTCATAAATAAAATGAAGAATCCTGCAGGACCATCTCGAATGAGAGCATTTGTATGATGCCCTCTGGAAGAAATAAATTATTTACTTTCAGTCTGAGCAGCAAAGGTCATGAATTCTCCGGTGCAGCGCACTATGAAAAGTTTTCTTAACCCATATACTACAGTTTATTGTATTTTTCAACAATGTCTGGCTGACTGCCCCTTGGCGATTCTGCCCACGCTGTATTTATTTCCTGTCAGATGCTCGTCCTAATAATTCTGTCATTCCCTGTGGTCCCACCACCCAGACAGCAGAGACCCCCATCTCTCTTACCTCTGGCCCCCTGCCTCACCCCTGGAGGCAGTGACAGGCTTTTCCACCCCTCCTAACTCACCCCACTATATTCTCCTTCTCCCGCTGCTCAGCTCTTTTCTTTCCTTTCAACACTATTTTCCCATCTCGCTGCTGCACCTTCTTCGTCCACACCCTCTTCTCCCTGCCGACTCGCACATCTGGGAAAGGTTAAGAGTGCAGAAATGCTGGCTTTGTGGTCATTTAGGTTGAGATGCTTCATAAAGTGAGCGAACGAACCCTGCTCGGATCGTTGTTCATGAGATGTGGGAGGATTCATTTAATAGCATAATCCCCAAATAATCCCCGCCATTAATCCTCTTAAATGAGAGTGTTTGTCAGTTTCTAGGAAGCGTGACCATCAGGTTACACCACAAAAGGAATTCAACCAATTAAGCTTTTCTTTTTAACTTTACATAAATAGAAATGTTTTTAATTAATTCCACTTAAAATTTCTGTTTTTTTATTTACAGACATTTTGAAGGCAGCAGGGGAACTAGTTGAAATAGTTTACAGTGGACGAATTTGGCTGAAATGGTTGTAAGCAGACAGATAAGGAAGCGCAGTTAAAGCATCAGATGTCTGAAATGTTCAAAAAGGCCAAACTTGAATGTAGGACAAAAAGCCCTTCGTCATAGCCTCTTCCTGGATGCATCACACTGTCTCTTTGATCTATTCTCCATTCTCCATGTTTTGAGTGTCTTTGCGTTCATAAACGGTCATGAATTGCACAAATGAGGATAAAGGTGCACATTTTCCCATCGCCTCTTGTATTGATTGTACATGAGATGCCAGAAGCAGCTGTGGGAACCATGAAAAAAGAGAGACACATGAAGGAGTTTAAATTTGCATGTTTTCTTACCTGCACGCACAGAGTGAGGTGTATGTGAGTTACAAAAATTACATGCACACTCACGTGGGGGTTCCTAGGCAACCAGCTGATACTCCAAGAAGTAACTGCATCCAACCAAGAAATAGTTCCACACTCAATCCCCCCCATAAAACCTCTTGATGCTTTTACACTTTGTTTTCTGCACGGAGTGATCGAACAAGGTCTAATGCGTGTAGAGGTGCTGGTATGCAGATTTTGCTTGGACAGAGGAAGGCTGGGGGTTGCACCTTGTTTCAAGTCATGCTAAGGCATGCAGCACGACTCTGTCTGTCTCCATTTTTGAGTTACTGACTTCAGTTGAAAACGATTTTTGCAAAAAAAAAAAAAAATCAGGATAAATCAGCATATCAATGAGCTGTTGGGTCGAGCCTTAAGATTGGAGCTTTCAGGTTGGATGAGCTGTTAAGAAAAAAGGATATGAGATGAGTTGTACGAGCTTACATACATAGCTTACATACTGAAGAAGAATAAGAACTGTCAGGCGAGCTATATGACGGGAAAGTTGAGGGCAATGCAGAGGTGTAGCGAGGACCTCCAGGTGAGCCTCACCTGGTTGAGAATAGAAGACCACCTTAGATGAAATGAAGTCAAAGTGATACTTAGCAGTCTATCCCGAGGCTGCCGAGCACATCTGGTCAGAGTGTTGTTAAAAGAAACCTGTTAAATCCATTATCATCGCAGAGTGGCTTAAATTACAGCCAGAGAACAAGGAAAAACAGCTGTGAGAGTGATAACCTGTGAGAAAAGTCCCAGTAACGCACACTGACACAGGCCGGCAGGTTTACTGGGTGAGAGATTGACTACCACTTATAAAATACAATCAGGGAGGGTGTGTTGCGATGTCAGTCAGAGTGTAATGCAATCCTAATGTCACAAGACATGAGGGGGGAAGTGGGCATTGTCCCTTTTCAATGAAGAAAAACCTCCCGTGTGAGGATGTGGTAAAGGCAGCAAAATCAGTATGTTTGGATGTGTCCTGTTATTCTGGATGTGAGGCTGCTTGCGGAAAAACCTGGAAAAGAAGAAAATCTCTGAGCTTGCGTTGAGTAAAAGTTCCCCTCCTTGGGGACGTGCTTCGCAGGAGAAGTCATGGGGCCAACACTGGGACCGTACTCTTAAGGGGGCCCTGTGGTATTTGAGGGATGGAGTGATGACAGTAGGACGTTGTTTGTGTATAAAAAGGAAACAAAGTGAAACAGCTCTGAACATGTCAGCCCCTCGGCTTGTCACTTTAGAAAGAAATGTGTGTTGACCCGGCACAACTACAAGCCTGGTAACCCCCCACCATCCCACACCCAACCCCCAAACAACACTGTTGTAGTGTGCTGCGGTTTGGGTGTGCACACAGTTAATTAGCTGCCTTCAGCCTGCGGTTTGCCTGCTTACGGTTTGTTTACTTTTATTTTGCATGGTTAGATTCAACACAAGCAGGGTTTAAATTAATTAGCTGATATGAGGTCTTTATAAAAAATCATCTTAATGTTATCATAGTGGCCTGTTTTATGTTAAGTTATGATATTTCAATGTCAAACACTTTCTGTTAAAAGAGGTGGAAATAAGTTTTTTTTTTTTACTTTCTTGCCTAAAAGAGAAATATTTCACTCACATTCATGTGTGTGGGGATATGTATATGTATGTGTATTTGAAGTCAGTGTGTATACTTTTTCAGCATGATACAACACCAGCCCTCTGGGGATCCATGGTTATAAAATTAAATGACCCAGTTCTGCTGCATGTCTCCCTGCGATCAGACAGTATGTATGCAACCTTCGAGCTGTGTTTCCTGCAGAGTGATGTACCACATACTGTCCCAGACATCTTCTGTCCCAGCACCCTCATGGTGCCACAGATGCATAAACATTTAGTCCTCTTGGCAGAGATGGGAATCACCCCGTCTCCCTGCACTGTCAGTCCCATGACTCATCTTTTGACCACACATTTACAGTGTTTATTATGATGATTGTCAGTGTGACGGCGTGCCTGACGTGGTTCCACAAGGTCAGGACTGTGTGGCTACGCAGGTTTTGGCAGACGCACCCTGTCGAGCGGCATAGGGCATGGAAATGTCACAACGCTTGAGCGGGACTACTAATGAAAACTACTTGTGGCATCCATCAGCCATTCCAGTCCCTCGTGCTTCACGGGAACACACCATGCACGCACACACACGCACGCACACACTCAGAGAGAGACTGCACAAGGGCCAATCTCAGTTACAATGTGTTCTGGTGTTGAGTGCAAAGTCACCTGTGTGGTGAGGGTGTTAGCCAGGTGGGGCAGACAGCTGCACGACTATTTTAGATTGATATCAAATAGGACGGCCTAATATAGGCATGGAGTCGAGGATTGCCCCCGCGACTGAATGTCTTCCTCTGCCTGCATCCTGCTGGAGAATTCATTTCCAATATTTACTGAAGAAATTGAACAAATTAGAGAACCGTAGATGTTTCTCACAAGTGGTCATGGAAAGGAGTTCAAGTGCTGACTGATTCCAATTTACTGGCTAAAGCAGATATTCAGTCACGTACTACACAAGGACATACACACACACACACACATACACACACTACACAGGTGGGTCACAGTGTACTTGTTAAACTCTCCAGCTGAACAACTCATCTCGTACCCGCTGGGTTATCTGCCTGACAGACAGGAGTTGAGCTCAGCTGAACAAGGGCTTTCCCCGACCGACTGACCCATCACAGTAATCAAAAGGATGGTTTGTGTGCGTGTGTGGGTGGGGATATCATGATCTTATAAGCAGCACCGTCCAAAATACTTCACAGGATATTTCTCCAAATGAGGTGTCGTTTAGCCTCCTTTATGCTTGTAATGTACCCACCTTTGCTGGCATGGGAACTTGCCCCTCCTCCCCTTACTCCTTCCTTCAGCGGGAGCAGCATTTGTTTCGTACTAATCCTCCTTATGAGAGAGACAGCTCTTATAGTGGGAGCCAGCTTTGATCCCCAACAAACGAAGGCAAAAAGAAAAAAAAAAACCTTAAGCTACGTAGAAAGCCTCCTTTTTCTTTCACTTCCTTCTTCGTCTCTTGGCTCATCCCTCGCATCGCTGCCCCCGAAGATCCTTAATGTCAGAGGATAAGGTCAATGAGGTTGGGAGGGCAGCTTGCTGCAGAAAAAAAAAGAGATTTAACACGCTTGTGCTCTAAATTAGGGTACGGACACTGCTTGTTTAATCTTATTCATCAAGTTATTATATGTCGTGCAGATGAATACATACAGAGAGCATACAGACGTACACATAGCATTTGGACCTCTTGCAGTAGTCAGACACTTGATGTGTTTGTGTGTTTTGTGTACCTAATGAAGCTTAAAACTAAATAAGAAACAGCTGTGTTGAAACTAGTGTCAACACGCACATCTGTTTGTCGGGGTCAGTGTGTGAGGTCAAGCGACTTGTTTCATTCACCCATGTTTGCTGTTATAAATACCAGAAAACACCGTTTGAATACATGTCTGTGATTTCTGTGCTCATTGCTGTGTGTCCTCATACAAATTTGTCCTTTCCATGTGGGTTAAGACGAATCCGTGTTATGGTTTAAGATGTTCTTATGCATGGATCGGCCACAAAGTAATGATAATTAACACAATCACGTGACCAGCGCCAGAACCTGCTGACAAGAAAATGATCGTGTGTGTCTGTCTGTTGATGTGTTTGTTTTCCAACCGCAGTGGCATGAAGGACCTTGCAGCGACCCTTGAACTGAAAAGTATACGGATACAGACATCCTAAACACTCTATTCAACCTCCAGGTGTCCAACACACACACACACGCAAGCAAAAACACATGCAAACACAAAGAGGGGGACAAATTTCGCTGTCAATGAGGCAACGATGTTCATCCACTGAGGTCTGGAAATACTCACGGCCATTCATTTTAACCACTTATTATTCACACAACAGTTTCGATTCCCATTTGCAGCCTCACTTTCTCTCACAAACACCAACTCACACTCGTGCACAAACACACACACACACACACACACACACACACACACACACACTGTTTGAAGGTTAAGGAGTACAGCTGGGAGCTGCTGCCAGACCCCCCCTCCTCTGTCACTCTCAGTAATCAATCTGTCAGCATGGTAATTAACCTACAGAGTAAAGTAAGCATGACTACTGAACTGCTCCACTCCATCGAACATTCCTCTCCTCCTCCCTCTGTCTCTCCGTCCAACTCCCCCTCACTTGGTGGCAGGCAGAGGTTGCTCATTTGCTGATTGTGAGGGTCTGTGATCCCCTCAAGTGTGAGTATGAGACAAGGCGTCTTGTTTTACACTGCTGCACCTTGAGGAGACCACAGCACAGATAAATAGAGCCTCACTGAAATCCGGTCACCAATAGCTTTGCAGCGAGCTTTCTGGGAAGTTTATATAAAATTGTTGAAGAATTATTTTATTCAGTTGTTATAATAAAAAAAACCCCACTGAGATCTGCAAAACAACAAAAGTCTAACAAACATGTCACTATGTCATATATAGCAGTATTTTAAACCCAACTCTAGTTACATTCATGTTTACTTGCCTGCCGTCTTCTTCTTCACTACCTTTGTTGATGGGCTGCAGTATATTTTTGGCATTTTATGACCTCCCTCTGGTTAAAGAAGTAGTGTGACACCATTGGTAGGACTGTGTATCATGTGACCCGCCCACGCATCAAAAAGCAGCTCTGTAGCACTACAAGAGCTCAAAAACTAAACAAGAATCCCTTAAACAAAGTTTTGAATACACATATGTTGAAAAAAATAAAAACAGTAGGTACATGAAGGGGACAGCCAAAATCCAAATACTTTAAAGCTGCAATAATCAAATGACTACATATATATGCAAAGGGTCAAACTCTCAAGGTTATTTCTGTAACGAGTTGGTGGAGACCAAAACAGAGCTAAAAGGAGAAAGACTTGTAGACACAAACATGAATCTGACTAAACTTTAATGTTGCTCTGTATCTGCTGGATGAATAAATCCACAACTGTTTGCTAACACGTTTGCCATATCAAGTTTCTCAGCAGGTAATATGGCAGTTGGGCTGCCCACAAGTGTCCCAAAAAAATCAGATAATACAGCTTTAAGTTAAGAACAGGAGTACTTTTTCTCATGTAACAGTTCAACATTAATTGACATTATTGTGACAGAGAACAGATGCTTTACTTCTTGACCAGAGAATGAGTTCAGTGACATTTATTTTGAGAGACAGAGTACAAAAATGAGGGATCAAACCTTGAAGGTTGCAGCCTTCTTACAGGATTTATCTCAAATCCCCAGACAAGGTTGGCAATGCTGGTCATGGAGTACCTAATAAGAAACACACTTTGTAAAAAAAAAAAACTTCTGGTGAGTTGTCCTTGAACAAAAAGTTTGACTTTTCTGCAGAGCAGCTGCTCACACAGTGTTGCTGCCCACTAGAAATGAGAAACACTCACACGCATCCATTGAGCTATAGATTGGGGGAAAAGTATCAGCTAACTCCCCTGGATGAATAAAGGTAAGAAAACGCACACCCTGAGACAGCTGGGCACTTCGCCTGTGGAAAATACAGTCCAAAATGGAAAAATTGACCGTCCTCAAAGGGTAGTATGATTGTTCTTGGATCTGAACGTGAGGCTCAGGTAAAACTGGGCCACACACTTCTGGGTCCACATGCCAACATTGGGAAATTTTAGTAACCGCCTAAGCAAAATGAAAGTGATGTTTTAACTGAGTGTTACAAAATCTTTTGCCAAATCGCTTTATCTTATTCCCAGTAGAATGGTTTAACCCAGATGTTATCCATTTAAATCCTTTCATTTATTACATTTTTGACAGCAACAGCAATATTAGTAAATCTACCAATCTATTGGCAGAAATGCCATATAATATTTTATATACAGTATATAAACTATAACTGGCTTAAAAGAGGTGCATTGTATTTTTACGCTGAAGTGGCAGATTGTATTTAGTGGCACGATATCTCTGTGTCTTGTCTTTTTCCATGGATCTGGCAACTCAAATGTCCCTTTAGGCCCCTGGAGGTTCTCTGAGATTCTTGTAAAGGGAGGGATGTGGGGTATTCAATTGGGAGCAATCTGCAGACTTCGCCACTACATGCCACTAAATCTTACATACTGCTACATACATTGATAACTATTCAATTGATTGGCATGAAATTTGGCAGACTGTAACTTGGGTGATTCTC
>JBAJHX010000031.1:12979911-13037409 GCA_037176925.1 Amniataba percoides | reverse complement strand
GTGTGTGTGTGTGTGTGTGTGTGTGTGTGTGTGTGTGTGTGTGTGTGTGTGTGTGTGTGTGTGTGTGTGTGCACTTTTGAATCTGTGAATCCTCCCATGACCAGAAAGCCACCACATCAGTCAGTGCATGTTAGTGCCTCTCCACCCTCGATAAGGCTGAACGTTACTTCCCAGTAATGAGTCATGACTTTGCAAATGCACGGGGTCATATATTCTGCAGATCTCACTTTCTAAACAAACACAAATTTGACACATGACTGTGAGCATCTGATTGGCTGACAAAATGTATGATGACACGTCCGCCGTTAATTGCAGGGCTCTCCCTGGCAAAACAACACACACGGTTTGATCGGCAAGATGTCTTATGTATGATTATGGTTGAGGGTTGGACCTCTTGCTGGGAGGGAGTGGTGGTGTATCATTATAGTCTAATGCAACATTGTGTGTAGGGATGTAATGTGTATAAATATGTATGTTTTGAAAATGTAAAATGTGTCACTCTGTGGATCGTGTTGTCTTTAGCTTTGTCCTTTGGTCTGCGGTTTTGGATTGGTGCCCATGTGTGTGGGTGTGCATGTGAACGTGTGTGTCCTTACAATGAATTTGTGTGTGTTTTAATCTCACACTCTCTGCTCAGGAATGCCGTGAATAGCTCTCTCCAGGGGGAGGAGCGGGGTGGCGGTGTACTCTACCTGCCTCTTTTACCTCGCGGGGTTAATTTCCATGCTTTTGATTAGCTGGAATTCCACCTCACATCGTGAAGCAAAAACACATGGAAATTTAAAATCACTGCAGGATGCAGCATTAACATGTTTCAACAACATGTGCAGCTTTACACCTCACATTAATGCCACATTATCCCCACAATTGGTTAACAATCAACAAAGTGTTTTAGGTGGGGCATCATAACACTGCGAAGTTTACAGAGCCAGTTTATGAATCAAGAGGTTTATGATGCAATTGTGGACCGTGTTGCATTTTATGGGTAAGGCCCTTTTGATGTCAGGGGAGTAAATACTTGTGGCGTGAGTTCATTGAGGGCACGTCTCACAATATTTTTCATGTGGTTTCAGCACGCAAACGTCTTAGTTACACATTCAGATCAGGCACACATCGTGGCGAGCCTCGCTGCTGAAGCACATGCCTGGAAAAAGCCAAAGTCGTTCACACATGAGTCAATTCATCGTGCGCATTAATCATTACATTTGAGGCTGAATGAAGGGCAACAATGGTCACTTGATCCGGCATGTGTCGAGGTGTCCTTGAGAAAGACGTTGAACCCTAAATTGCCCTCGATGGGCACAGTCTAGCGCCTCGCACGGGTATTAGTATGGGTGAATGAGGAACAATGTTGTAAAGAGATTTGTCTGCAGAGTCTGTTATAAATGCAGTCCATTTACCATTTATTATGTTTGCTTGTATGCTTTTTCTTTAGATGAAAAAGAGTCATTACAAAAGCAGTTACAGGACCAACTTTACCCAATACCAATAAATAAATCCCCTATTACATATAGTGGGATTTGGTATGTGTTTTGAGATATAAATTTCTCTGTGAATGTCTTTAGTTTGGAATTAATTGAAAATATGACCTTATGATGACAAAATGAAATGTAATTAGTTTCATCCACTGGGGACCATTAGTGTCTCAATAAAGTTTCAAGGCAATTTGTCTAATTGTTATTGAGTTAATCCACTAAAGTGGTGGACTGACGGGCCCACCGACATCCTTGGAGCTGTTCCATTAGCACGACTTAAAAATCAAACGCGACACTGTGTCCCATTTTTCTCTGGACAATCCACAGCACAGATTCCTTCTTTGGTAGGAAAGTATCCGATGACACGGTGTGGTCTGCGATCTGCTGTATTCAGAGCTTTAAAGTGGTCCATGTATATTTAGGGTGTTAAATCAGCTGGCATTTATCTCCGCTTCACAATGCACAAACCCGAGGTCAAAACCCCGAGGTCGCAGGTCAGTGTTTGCGAGGACTAGAGCATTCTGATAAGTAAGTGGTCGTGTGTTTGTGTTTGCGCCTGTGTTTGCGCTCGCGAGGATGCCTGTGTGGTCATCAACAGGCCCGGATGGGAAGGGGAGAGTTGTGACAGGCCCACAATGAAAGGCACACACAGATAAGAGTGTGTGTGCGTAAGGAAAGTGACTTTCCCAAACACACCTGGGTGATGTGCTCTTAGGAGATAAAAGCTGAAGCATCTACAGCAAATACCATTCGTTAAACGGCTTGACATTTAGGATTGGATAAGATTTTACTTTGTTTTCTCCGTGAGGAATTTGACTTCTTTGGGATATTTAGACAGACTGAGATTAAACAGTGAGATTAGCTTTGCTCAGCTCAACAAATGGAGTTCATGTTCTGCATTTTACCAATGCTCAGCATTCATGAGCAATCACTCCATAACCTTAAAGCTGCTGTTTTATAGTAACAATGGAAAAAAATCACGACATTTAATGTGAAAGGCGTCGTATCCATGGAGGATTTTAACCCACTCTGCAGTTTCCTTCCTGCTTCAGCATCCTTCAGTTTATTGTTTGGCTTTCCCTTGCTTCAGTAAAGATCAGTATAGTTTCTAGCAGCAGTTAAACAGCAGACTGATGAGCTGGTCGCTCAGTCACCGTGGAAAAAAAAGGAGAATAAAATGGCAAATATTGGAGCAAGTATTGGATTTGCATCGATCAGGTGTCCAGAAAAAGCATTTGGTTTTCCGGCAGCAACTTCTAGGGTGTTATAATATGTCAGTTTGGTTTACAGCTTGTCTCCCCAAAGTGCTCCCCCTCATTTTACACAGTCTGTTGAGAGGTCAAGAGTCAAGAGTGCAATGCTACATTTGAGGGCTCTGTTAACACGACCCTATTTTCTTCTTTAGATATGAAAAATTAAATGAGATTTTATTACACCAGCCATCCAACTTTTAACATGTATATCTCTGCCGCTATCAATAGAGCTGCTACTGCACATATATATTCAGCGACATTTAAGATAAGATGCCACAGGTGCATTTTTAGCAACTTATAATATTCAAATGTTGCGTTTGCGGCTTGCTGGGCTGACCTCAGGCCGTACTTCTTCTCTCCTCTTTAATGCCACTAACCACATGAAACTGGTAACTGGGCCCACAAAGTGAAGTCCAGTTTAGCAAGAGTGCTGCTGTGTGACTTCCTGAACATGTGGTCCTTCAGCGCTGGTCCCAACATATTGGAATATGATCAATGATGACAGGCCTAGCCTTTGGTCGGGTTAAAGTACAGTATATTCTCCTCTCTCGCGCTCTTTCCTTTCATTTTTCTTCTTAGCTGACCAAATAGGCTTATGAACTCTCTGAACTGTTTTTGACTGAGAGTCCACAAGAACCAGCTCACTTACTGGAACTGGCAAAAGGAGATAAACTGAAGACAGAGAGGAGAGAGAGAGAGAGAAGTGCAGAGAGAGTGGAATATACAGCTCTTTTAAAATATGAATATGCAAGAAGAAGATGGGAAATCATTTTTCTTGCTTGTTTCAGCACTTGAACTTTAGCTCTTACTCCATCCAAACGCTTTCTACTTATCTGTCCTAATAAGAGAGCAGGATAGAGGAGGGTAATGAAGGTCGGACGGACGTGTGCTGCCTCTGTGCGGCACACTCCTCACAGCTGGGCAGGGTCAACGGTCACGACGCTGATTGGCGGATGATTTATGCCGCCACTATCAGGAGAGAGCGAAGGCATCTGCGGTGCATCACACCCAAATGGCCGTCAGACGTTTCTTTTGAGGAATGGAGTGACACTTGGCAAATGGCAACTAAAACAGAAACAGTGTTTTTCCCTGGGATTTGATAAGACACAAAGATGAGTCATAGTTTTCTGTCATTTTCGAGCACATTACACAAATCCCTCTTCCTGAAATGTGAGAGACACACACATCTGCATGTACACGAGGGCCCGAAACAGCTCACCCAACGCAGGTCAAGCACATACACCTCATTAATATTTCAGGCATGCACGTGTGTGTGTATGTGTAAAGGTGCGCACACGTATGCAGCCGGGTCACATGGTGTTTAACAATGAATGTTATCAGACCACATTATCGGGGCACGCAGTGAAGGTTAATTCCTGGATAATTTATATAAGATTGGTGAAGAGGTCTGTTCCGATAACTCGGCCCCGAAGCACCTTGATGTAGGAATCACTCCCTTCCAGAGACTTAACAGCAGCTTACGCTCTCACGAACGCACGCCAAGACTCACTTCTCACAAAAGGGAGTGTACAAGGCAGAAAGGAGGAGAGGGAACAGAGAGGAAGAATGTGTAATTTGGCGCCAGGTGATAAAAGAGTGTGGCAGTCAGCCATTAGGCTTTTGGTAATGGAATGCCCCTGTTACATTATACATTTAAACAATGTGACTTTCTTTCTCACATGCTCACACACACACACACACGTCGCTGCAGGGGAAAATCACTCATTGATTGTTATAGCATTAAAATTCAACTTCTGTTCATATGTTTGAGTGTAAAAGAGAACTTCATGGTTTTTTGCACAGAGTTAATTTTTTCTAAATTAGCTATTGAGTTTGTATTGTCACTGCAAAACATATATAAAAATAGGGGCTGTGTGAACAAACGTCATAATGCTTAAGTTTATCATCAAATCAAATACATTTTATAGTATTTCCAGCTTACAATAGATACAGTACAACAATAGAAATCCAGTGTTTTTCCATTCTGCAATTACATCTCTCCACACGTTTTCACTGTTCGTGGTGGGTTCAGCCAAAGAACAAGGGATGCACAGGAAACAAAGCATGCGTGTAAGCCAGCGTTACTGTTTGTTCTTTTATCTCACTGATATCAGCCTCACTGTTTACATGTTTCACCCTCCTCGTGCGGTATCAGGGCTGTTTAAAGTTACCGGCAACCGAACATTTCCTTACCCTGCTGGTTCACATTAAAAGCATTCTGCAGGTGAAACACTTGGGGGGGCTTTTTATTGTGAAGCAGTCACAGGAAAAGTGATTTATTTGTCACAGAGTTTAGTGCTTAAAATGCATTTTTTTAATTCAAGATGTGGACATTTTTTCTTTGTGGAGTGTTAACGGGAACTCACTGTCCACACATCGCAGACAGGAATTCACACACAGGAATCACCCTGATTTCCTTGTAATCTGATGACGTTTCAGGGGAGGCTGTTTGTTGTACTTCTAGGTCGGGACCGCTTCATTAAAGTGAGCGTGTGGTTGCGCATGTGTATGCATCCAGTCAGCACAAACTGTACGCTCACACACACACACACAACCATGTACAGTACGTCCACTGTAACCTTGCTCACTTGAGTGCACAAACACACACACACAGACACCCACACAAACACACACACTCTGAGTCAGCAGAAACAGGAGCTTGGTGACACTGTTAATGAACCCAAGTGTTATTCTTCAATTAAACTACAGACGGGTACAGAGCCAAGGGACTCCTCTCAAGACTTCTCCAGTTACATGACAGATGAATCCCTCTCCTCCTAAAAGCTCTCTTTCTCCTTAGCTATCATACACTCTGCCTCTCTTCTTTCCTGCTCCATCATGCCTCAATTCTCCCCGCTGTAAAGTCTCATTGTCTCTTTTTTTTCTCTTTCCTTCATTCCATTTATATGCAAGGTAAGGCATGAGTTGTAGCAAGCAGGCCTAATATGTCGAGCGCATAGCTGCCAACTTATGTCATTACATACTTATCAGTTCTTTCCCCTTCCTAGGTGTCTATCAATCTGTCAGTGTGCTGGAGGCAGACACAACACTGGTAGTCCTGCAGAGGCCTGATGGTCCAGCAGAGGGCAACACCACTATGTGAGCTGTCCCAAGCACAGGCAGGACTTACTTTTTAGCAATTAAATCAGATGGTTATTGAAGAAAAAGACAGATTTGACATTAGGTTTGTTCAAGACACTGCACAATTTACGAAATGTCACGTATTTCTGATTCATTTCTGGTACACATTTTTATTTTTTAGGTTACAGCCTTGATTTAAATCAGATGAAGAAAGTACTTGTCTCACTGAATGGCATTTTCCCTGCTTGATAAGTTTTTACCTGTAAGATTGAACAGAATAAAAAAAATTGGACCAGTAACAGGATAAAAAGTATTAAATACCAATTTCACCTCATATGACCAAATATATTAAACATGCTTTTGTGGTGGAAAGTAACTGAGCAAAAGTAATGTACTAAAGTCTACTTTTGAAGAACATTTTGACATATGTGTTCTTTATACTATTTTATACTCACCTGCATTTATTTATGAGGTTCTGTAATGCATGTACTTTTCACGTTTTACATACAAAACGTGATCAATGCATCTCTATGGACTAAACAGTATACAGTGTTAAAATGAGCTGCATGTCAACCATAAAGTATTTATATCTCACTACATGGTTAATAATTATCCAGTTATATAATACATCACTGACAGAAATACCCTAGAGAAGGATTACTTTTGGGACTTTATGCACATGTTTCTTCTAATATTTCACAAGTTTTACTTCAGTGAAATGTTTAATGGAGGACACTGACTTGTAACAGAGTTTTTTTTTTTTATGGCCTGCTATTGCTGCTTTTCTTCAAAAACGACATAAACTCCTGTCTGCCACTGACATGTGCACAATCTCATCCCAGTGTTGGATGAGTATCTGTATCCAGTCTACATACATCTGTGCGTCTGCTGCCCTTAATCACAGCATCTTCGTCATCCTCTTCATCACCATCAGCGTCACTCTGGCGATGAGGCGGCTGTTTGGGAGACGTTTCACTATATATAGTCACTTCCTCCATCAATCCGCATGTTTGCAGCACTGTCAGCCTCTCTCTTCACTCCCTTTTCCTGTGCCTTCCCTCCTCTTCTCCTCTTCCTCGCCGTGATGTCTCAGCTGTTGCTCGAACAGAAAAGGAGAAGAAAAGACCAACAAAAAAAAAAAAAAAAAAAAGGAGAGGAAGAAGAGGGGTCTGATGAGGCTCTGCCGGTCAGGTGGTCACACACACAAAAAAACCCTCCATTCTCCGTCAGAGAGGTGACGGGGAGGGGAGAGGAGGGGAGTCACGACGCGCACACTTCTCCTTTCCGTGAGCGTCTGCGTGCCGGCGCGCACTCACCGGGCGCGTTACGCACGCCGGTGTGACGGCAGCGCTGACCGCGCACAGACGTCGCGGTTTTAGGGGGGGCTACGTGTCCGGGCGCACACGCTCTTTCCCTGCAAACCGCCCGTAGCCACAAGACTGGAAAATATTTGCCCCAATATCGCGGAGGGGGCGTCTGGAAACGGGGGAAACGAGTGTGGCGCTCACCTTCACAAGGTCACGTCGTCTGTGGCGTTTGTGCGTAAAAGAAAGAGAGAGAGAGAGATAGAGAGAGAGAGAGAAAAAATATGCATCCACCAGTCATTTCCTCTGAAAAGAATAAGCCCATAAAGACTTATTACACAGCTCCAGTAAGGAAGTCTAACTATATTTAACTATTAGGAGGTGAGGCAATAAAAACCCAACAATGCTGTTTATTATTAGGTTGTGCATCTTTGAAGCTGCGTAAAATGTGGAACAAGACATGTGGAGACGATTAAAGGGAATAAAATTGTAACTGTGACGGTGATATCTCAGCACAAAACATCCTGTCATCCTCTGCCCTGTGTTTTTTTTAAATCTCCAATAAAAGAATAAATTAAAAATAGAGCTGCATTAATCTGCCCTTTTTTCTTTCCTTTTTTTTTCTACAGCTCGCTCGCCGGTGTGGTCACATGAGTCGACGGCGTTTTTCCAATATGTGAAACTTTTGAAAGGAGAGGAGAGGAGCGCGCAGTGCTCCGTGTCAGCCCATAGAGGACACACCTACCCCGTCTTAATGATCCACCAATCATCCACGTCCCCGGCTCGACTTGGTTAGTCGCCGCACAGCAGCGAGAGAGAGAGACGGAGGCGGACGCGTCCAGTCGGAGCGGAGCGCGCGGTGACAGAGGAGCAGAGCCAACACACAAAAAATAAAGACACATCCAAGAAAGAGACTATAGATAAAGTTTTTTTTTGGCTGGAAGAGTATCTCTCTCTTTTTTTTTTTTCAAACTCCCCCACCCCCACCCCGCCCCCCCCCCCCCCTCACACCAGAGCGTCATCCTGGTCCACGGGTTCAAGTTGCACGTAGGAGTTTCCAATGGACAGACCCAGATTGGAGACGGCCGGCGCAACAAGCATGGGATTATTTTTGTAATGTGGATTGCTACCGCCTTGCAAGAAGAGAGAGGTCCGCTGCGGAACAATGTGAGACGTTCTGCGTCCTGGATCCTCGTGTTTCTGGATATTCTGAAAGTCGTTGGCAACAGTTGAGAAGAAGAAGAAGAAGAAGAATAAGAAGAAGTTCAATGCGTAAAGGATCGTATGCTCCGACCGCGGGACCAACATGGATTTGCCATTACAACCCCCTGCCCCTTATTTAGAGAAGTTTTAGCCGGTCCACTTGTCCCCTCGTTGTTGTTGTTGTTCTTCTTCTTCTTGTTGTTGTACTTGTTGTCATTACTTGAGGGCAAATCCCCACATTGGCCTCTTGGATTTTAAAAAAAGAAAACAACAAAAACAAAAACAAAAAAAATACAAAACGTCGCCTTTGGATTTGGATTTGGATTTCCAACATCATGAACTTTATTGACAGTTTGACACTATTATTTTTGACGCTGTCAGCTGTCAAGGTGAGTGACCCGGACAGAGAGAGAAATGTGTGATTATATGTGTGTGTGTGTGTGTGTTTAAAAGAAAACTCAATCTATCGCGCTTTATTTGCCAAAATGTGTCCTCTGATCACTTATGTGGAGCGCGTCCTTGTCCCCCCCCCCCGGGCTAGGTCACCGCTCGTGTTTAAACAAGCTGAAATGTTTAGTGGCTTTAGTGGAAGGTTTAAACAGCCATTACGCAGAGCCGACGCTGTGTAAACCTGAGACACACACACACACACACACACTCGTGGGTGGTGCGCTTTCGGCGTGGCGAATGCGGCAAATGTGTCGATCTTTTTTTTTTTTTTTTTTTTTAAATAATGTTGTCAAGTTTGACGTCGGCCCATCGCAGGCCCTGCTCCAAAAAAAAAACACCTTGGAGATATGATTACGCTTTAAAGGCGCAGTGGCTTGGACATGTGAGCAGGTTCACCACTTCTGGCACCGACACCAGCCTGCTCCAATATGAGAGGCACACTTTTTCTTTTTTCTTCTTCTTCTTCTTCTTTCTCCTCCAGAACAAAACCAGCTCCACTCCGCAGATTAATCAGGCTGACTGGAGAATTTTAATGGCTCTTTGAGAGCGCACTGTAAATCGTTTTCCATATAATCATTAATCAGGCGCGGTGTGCCCGGAGAGGCTTTGAGCAAAGGTTTCAAGGTGGAGAGAAGAAGAAGGGAAGAAAAAAAGAAAGAAAGAAAAACGCCGCTTCAGTAGGAGGCTGCACAGTTTCAGGCATTTTGAACTTTGAAGGATTATTTCTAACAGGAGTTTGCCACCTCCAAGTGAGCAGTGATATTTCAGGTTGCGGCGTGTTTAACCCCCCCACCTCCTCCCCCTTCAATCATTATTGCCCCTAATTTAATGAAACATCCCCTCCCTCCCCTCCAGAGTGCACCAAAGTGTTTATTTAACTAACTTGCCTGATTTGATGACAGCTAACCCGCCCAATCAACGCTCACCAGTATCAGGATGCAGCTTCACACACTCACTATCAGTCGTCACATTTAGGGGCCGCTGTTCGCAGCTTGACACCCGTCCATTAATAATACAATCTATGGTGTTTTGGAGGGCTGGGGTCTGTCGGCTCACAAGGTCTCACGCCACCAGAAAAGGGGTGGAGACTGCGGCACCCACCAAGCCGGATCCTTTTTTTTTTTAAACTCCACATTTCATTAAGGAATGGAGAGAAAAAAAGTTTCTCGCCGAGCACGAGCCGGTGCGACAGGGTTGAATCTCACGCAATATTGGCAGATATTGCACGTGAGAAGAAGACGGGGAGAGAGAGAGAGAGAGAGAGAGAAAGAGCGCGCGTGGCGGTGCGTGCGTGCGCGCGGAGGCGAGAGAAAGTTGTGCGTAATGCGCGCGCGGTTGGAAAGTTGCCAAAAAAGCCTTTGTGGTCCGACTGGTGTGGTGACAGCTACCCCCCGTGGACGTGAAATTCTTACCCGTTTTAATGGCAACACTTGTTAATCCGCGTTGCCAAGAGGCGGCGGAAGAACACGTTTAAAAATCTGGTTTAAAAAAAAAAAATCAACCAGCTGTTTGATGAAGTTTTGTAACGTGGTGCATTGTATATGACCCTTTTTTGTGTCGCCCGTCAAACATTTGGCCATACAAGGCTCCAGTACAGTTTATGACCGCAACTCAAGGAAGTGACTCAGATAAATGTTCATTCATGTGTTTGTAATTCCTGACTTTATTATCTCAAGTGTGACACTCATGAACACACTCCCAGATGTAGTTACTGGATAAGAATCACTAAATCTAAATGTTATTTATGCAATGCTCATAGAAACCACAGCATGAGTGCTTGACTCTCACTGCCCCTCACATTGTCTAGAGGCTGGCTCAGGATAAGACACATTGATGTGGTTTTCATGTTCTGGCAGTCAGAAATGTCAAAATGTAAATATATATTTTTTTCTGTGCAACTCTTGGATAAGTGAAGGACATGAGCTGTGTTTTTTCTTCTGAGCTCTTGCACAATCTTCTGTAACTAACAGATTGCTTATTTCTGTCTCCTTACAGAGTGCCCACATACCGAAGGAAACAGAAAGAGGTCCACATGACGGTAGGTGTCCCACAGGGAACCGTGGGAATACAGTCTGAGCTGGGCTCCCTGACTGGCACCAGGCCAAATGGGAAAGGCCCGCTTTGAGGTTCACCTTGACATTAAAGGGAAATGATCGCCTCCTGGTGGACAAAAGTTTAGTTTGACCCCGTCCCAGTCGTCCAGACAGAGCAGCTTCACCCCTAAATCTCAACACGTGGACGTTTTCATCCTGCGCAGCATTCCTCCTTGTTTGAGGTTACGATGGGGAAATGTTATGGTGGCCAGAGTCTTTTATAGAATGGAATTTCACCCTCTTGGCCCACAATTTCATTTTGCACAACTCCGGCGTTGCCCAATCTAATTTGGACAATCAGAAGCTGAACTTCATGATATTGTTCAGGCCCAGTGTGTTTGGTTTGGCTTCCCAGAGGGATGTCAGGCCGGGGTTGTTTTAGGCCCTGAGTGATATTTTGGAGGTGCTGTCTGCCTGTGGGCTAATATCTTTCTCAAGAGCAGAACTCCCGCAAAGACTGAGAGAAGGGAGGGGGGGAGTAGACTGAAGGTGAAAAAAAAAATAGACTATTAGCAATTATTGTACAGTTGTAGGTGAACTGAATCACAATTGGGCAGAAGGAGACCTATAAAAGTGGGATGACATTTAAGTCCAGTAGTTATTTGACACAGCGGAGGGGTCACAATAGATATATAGATACTTGTTATTCCCAAGAGGAAATTGCGTGAGTGTTAGTAACAGTAGGCAAATCTCTGTTTACATGTTTAAACCGAGCGCTTCTCAATGGAAAGTGAAACGTGTGTGTGCATGCATTTGTGTGTTTCATGTCTTTCACTGTGACTCCCTTGTCAGCCTGCCAAAGCCAATTCATGTCTCCTTTTAGGTGTGTGTTATTGTTACAGCACTGTAGTATTTAAGAGTCAGTGGTTTGGACTAGAGCTCTGCTGCCATTTTATAACCCCGCACACTGTGACTTTGTCTCCTAGTGATCCCTTTAATGGAGGTGTACAACAAGAGCTTGTGTAAGCCTCGGGAGCTGCTGGTGGAGATTCTGCAGGAGTATCCGGAGGAGGTGGAGCACATCTTCATCCCGTCCTGCGTGGTGTTGACGCGCTGCGCCGGCTGCTGCAATGATGAGATGCTGCAGTGTATGCCCACATCCAGCTATAACATTACAATGGAGGTCAGCAGAGGTTGGGGTTACTTTGGGTGCTTTGTGTGTTTGGGTTGACGGGTGGGAGAGGCCTTTTTATAGTTGTTGGAGCTGTTGTTTGCTTAAAGGCTGCACAGGTGTGACCTTTGAGCAAAAATCAGCCTAATACTGGCCCCCCTTTTTGAAATTCACCCCTGCTTAAGTCAGTTAGTCTTCTGGATCAGGTGAAAAATGACGTCTCGTCAGGGCTGATGATCTTTGAGTCTAGCGCTCATGAGTTCTCTCCCCTTTTTATACCCTGCAGCTGAGTTTCCATTCAAATGTTTCACAGAGTTTAAGAAAATTCCCAGAAAACTGGCAAAAGAAAATACAAATTCATGCTACTGTTTTGCAAATAGAATCGCTTATCTTGATTGAGTACATTAAAAAAAACAGATTTTAAGTAGTACCATTTGAAATTGAAAGCATTAGTTGGCACTGAATTTGATCCTCACTGAAAATCAGGCTCTCTATAAGTCTATATTAAGTTGTCACAGTTCAGATTCAGTTTACTCAGACACAGAAATATTTCAAAAGCCTGAAGTGTTTTCTTTATTCAGTGTAAAAACTGTAGTCTTGCATCTGATCCATTGCCATGGTAAGATTTTGGCCTGAGTAGGCTTCTGTTAATACCATCGTATCATAATTGGACTGAGTTCATTTTTGAAATTGCACAAGTCTCTCCAGTTGTCTGGATATGATACTCTGAGCTGAACGCCAACATTTTTCAGTATGTCAAAGCGACCAAAGTATCATCGCACAGTCACACAGTTGTCACAGTGCATGAAAAGGAGTTTTGTGAATTTAAACTGGATTACTGTTCCTCAACGACCACATGTGTCTCAGTAAACTGAAAATGAATGATGAGGGGTGAATTTGAATTGGGAAAACGGGATGTGAAAGTATATAGAAAGCTGAATTTTCAGTGAAGATGAAATACAGTTTCAGAGAAATTGAAATACATTTCATAATATTGCATTCAGTTTCAAGTTGACTGGAATTCACTTTCAAATGAACAAAGTTGGACTATTTGGATGATTTTTTTAATGCTGTTATTCAAGTTAAGCAAGACTAATTCAAACAATGTGATTCAAATTCAGTTTTCAGAGACAGATATTTCTTCTCATCCTCTTAACTTTGCATGCATTTTATAAAATCCTATTTAAATTTTATCTTAACCAGTGTCTTTCTTCTTCTCCCTCTTTTTTTCTTCACAGATTAAAAGAATAAAACCCCAAAGGCAACAAAATGATATTTTCATGAGCTTTACAGAACACAGCGCATGTGAGTGTAGGTAAGAAACCCTGAACACAAACTGCAACACGCACGCTGTAAATGAAACACTAACCACTGTGCATCTGTGTGGCAGAGGTCGACCGAGCGTGTCATGCGAAGTTATCGTTTTCTGACACATTTAACAGATGCATATCGGGTAGATCTTTGACTCCGCTCGATGTGAAAAGAAAAAAAAAAAGGCTGAGCAGGTTTAAACACATCCCAGCAGACATCCTCCGTGTTGCCTCAGTTTATCCTCATTCCATCACATTGCTCAAGTAAAGCAGATACATTTGTGCGACTACAGTGGTACCTAATCCTTTGTTTCCCCTCAGTGGCATGTGGAGGTCATTCCTGCAACTGCATAGGTGTGACAGCTTTAGTTATTGATCTCTGAGATAAGTACTGCTTGTCCTCTTTGTGGCCTCTGGGCACGGTGAGGTGACGTCTTCTGGTTAGATATGAGGTACAGTGAGGTCTGATTTATGCATTTTATAGAGTTTGTTACCTTTGTTTTGATAGGTAGCAAATATAATCAGTTAAAGCCCGCTGTCAAGGCAGAGATAAGTGTTACAATGACATCTGGATCAAATTAGCAACATTTTGTGTGTGTGTGTGTGTGTGTGTTAGTGGTTAAGCCCGACTGGCACTGAATGACTCTCAAAAATGAAACAAGGAAATGTTTCATCTAGATCATCCTCTTCCCAAAATGATCATGTCACTGCGCGGGTCAATCATTAACAAGCCTGTGATGACAGCTGTAGTGGCGCGGTGCATCATTTTCTGACGTTTTCTCCAAATCAGATCATTATGGTGGCTGAGATTTGAGCTGTGTGACATGAATTTGTTAGCTGGGACACAGCTCCCTCACACAGCTCAGCCTCCCACTCCTAAGGGAAGTCTAAAAAGCAAAAAAAAGGGGGAGAAAAGGAAAAAAAAAAAGAAAAAGACTTGACATATGTTTGTCTCAGCAGCTTAGCTGAGGCTGCACCAGTTTGTCTGCAGAGCCTTTGGCTATAATGAAGTATCACTCTGAACTCACTGCTGTCTGTAATGACACAGTTCTTTACTGTAAAATCATTTAGATGTAGCCATAAATCTTTAGGGCCCCTTATAAAATTTTAGAGGCTGTGATTGTCAATTTAATGTTGTGGCAACTTCATATACTGTTCTTCAAATGGCATAAAGGTATTAAGTGTCAACATATCACTGCAGGAATGTTAGATTATACCCAACAGTCATAAAAAATATATAACAGTTTAACTGAAGTGTTGTACAAACTTATAATTTTGTAATATTAAATTCTTACTTTACCATTGCCATTAGCTCAAACTTAATACAGCAGTGAGGCTGATATCAGTGAGATCAGTGACTAACGCTGGACAACATGCTGCATCATTCCCTGGGAATGGCAGACTGTGCCACTCAGAAATAGCCATTAGTATCAAACTGCATCAAGAGCAGACTTTGATTTCCTGATCATTTTCAGAATTATACCTATACTCATCTCACTTTAAGTGCTGCTGACTGTGTCTCAATAGAATAATCCAATTTAACATTCTCAAAAGGGTCATTCTGCCCATTTAACGTTTTACATGCGTACATTTTGATAGTAAAACTACTCCACCTTTACTCCAAGTATTATTGAAATCAGCTATTTTGTTTGCAATTGAGTTTGATGATGTAGTTTTGCTACTTTTAGTTACGTATAGGATCTAGATCGTTATTTTACCTCTGCATAGACCTAAACAAATATCAGTGCAGGTGACCATCTTCAGAAGATGTACATGTATAATTTATTTGGAGTTACAGCACTAGTCTTTTGAATAGAAACTTGGCTGTGTGTCCATGACCTTTCTGAAAGAAATTCTGTTTCCTAATACTTTTGGATAACCGTTGCTAGCAAATTTATTGCTCCACACTCTGCTCCACAGTGTTATCGGCAGTGAAACAAATCTGACGACCTGCTATTGTAGTCATGTTTGTGTGTGTGTATCCATCGGTGAACACACCCCTGTGTGCCTCTCTATTGAGTGTGTACACTGCATTATTTCCCAACAAATCTGGTTCATTTGCTTAACCAAGACTTGGAAAGTGAAAGACACTTTTATCACAGTTTCTGGTAAAGGATGCTGACGTAACGTGATTTGCAAAGATTGATGAGCCCACACATGCTGATAATAAATCTCCTGTCACTGATGTGTGTCTCTTGATGTGTATCTGTTTACCAGGAAACAACAGCATGTTATGATCTAATGTCATACTGTTTTGTTCCTGCCTTCCAGGTTAAAGAAAGAAGTGAAAGAACCGAAAGAAAAGTGAGTACAGCACTCTTTCTGCATGGAGATTGGGTTTTTCAGGGGGAACAATGGAGATGAGATTTGATCTTTTTCCTGTTTTTGCTCCGCAAACAAACTCTCACTCTCAGTCGTCTGCGCCTCTCAGCCTCTCTGACATCATCCCATATGGTCTCTCTTACTTAATTGACGTGTTTGTTATTTTCTCACTCCCTTTTCCTCGGTCTCTTTCTTTTAAAACATCGGTCCACACAAACACACACAAAACACTCCGTAGCAATAATATTCCATCAAAACCCCAGCAGAAAACAGCCTGAAGTTAGCATGCAGTTTTCAGGTGATAAACACGGGGAATACCAGCCTAATCCATCCAGGTGAATGAGTGACGCTTGACGAGGTCATTGCCCTCTGTATACCTATCCTTTATACCTTTTCTATCTCAACTTTACATTCCTCCCCTCTCTTCTTTACTGTTTACATCCCACTCAACTTCTCTTACTCCTATTACAGGTTGCTCTGTTATAGATAAAAGTGTTTTTGAAGACCTGTTAAACTATTGTGTTTATGATCCTTGCTTAAGTGCTGTTCCCTCCCCATGCAACAGAAGTTAGTGTGCTGAGGGTCATTTAAACTCTTTAATCCTCCTTTTGCGAACAGTTGTTAATATCTTTCCATTGCAGGGCGGTTGTTGGTTGTATTTTGGTTTTATGTCAGGTCATCTGTCGTATAGATAAGGGCTCGTTTTCAGAGCTCCACTTTAACCTTGTCTTAACTGTTTACGAGTCCGACTTCGGTGGCGCGCGTCTACAAAGCGATGCTCTTAGGGTCATTCAACTCCTGTTTCTTGACGCTTTCATACTTTCATGTTAGTTTTACCGTTGGCCACAGACCTCTCAGCAGTGGCAGGTCACGGGAGGTCTGCAGGGGTTAGTCATCCTGCTGAGGTTGTGAAACTTGGTAACATCCACAGTGAAACTTGTAAAGTCTTACACTTGCAACATATCAGCCGCATCCGTTGCATGGACACCCTTTTTGAATGGCGTCATTTGTGACGATTTGGAATAACTGATCCTGGCCTGTCATGCAGCTTCATCATCAGGTCAGACGGCCACGACTTTATGACTGAAAACCTGCAAAACTAATGGCACTCTCATCAGCCTCAGCTGTGCTTTGTGGTCAGTGCTAAAAATCAAATGTTAGCATGCTGACACGCTTAGTTAAGATAATGAACATTGTAAACTTTTACCCAGCTAGCTAGCATTTCGTTCAAAAGCACCTTGATGCTCAAGCATCCCAGAGCCGCCAGCATGGCTGTAAACTCTTGGCCTTGTTTTTACCTGTTATCCAGCAGCAGGTTACATTTGCTTGCGGCAAAAAACAACATTTAAATCCAATATTTCCACAGACTGAGCCAGTTACTTCCACAGCCTGCACAACAAGCTTAATGTACCTTCCAGCAAAGAAGAGGAAGAGCAGAGCGGCAGAGTTTGTGGCACTATTGGGTTTGAACGTTCATTTTTCCACAGGAAAACATTCCCAAGCGGAAAGTAGACGTCTATGAGATCACAAAAATACCTTTAAGAAACAACCTGCTGCTGGAAAACAGGTAAAAATAAATGTTTTGACTTTTCCCCAGGGTTTGCAAAGGCAACACTGTATGTGACCAAATCACCGATTGACGAGTGCTGAGGTCACACATGGGTTCGGCTCTGATGTGCTGTGCACATATTTAAACTAATCATGGTGGGATAAAAAGATTTTCTTTCACCTTTGCACAGTTTTCTGCTTTAAAATCTGCATTGATGTACTGTATGAACAGTAACCATCAATGTCTGTTGAGACATATCGCACCATTGTTTTGCCCTTTTGTTTGAGCATCACATTCCTGTATAGCTGTATACGTCTCAGACAGGAAGAGCTTATGCAACCTCATGCCGCTCATATCTGAACACACGTCCTGATATTTTGATCCAGCCTGCACCTGTGAAACTCCAGGTGAATGCTTTACAAGCTTGTTCTCATTGTGCTCTGTTCTGAAACAAGTTGAATCAGCCATAAAGCGTTGACCCAGATAGGTCTGAAAGATGCAGTTTTGGTGAAGTCCAAGTTCATTGTCCTCAATCCATCTGGGACATTTCAGTTCAGCTGGCCAGGTCAAATCTTAGACTCTAAATCGCTTACAGTCTGAAAAGCCATTGTGCTGTTTAAAAAGAAGAAAAAAGTTTTTTTTCTTTTTACCCAAGTTGGACAATAAAGCATGTTCTTACATGGAACATTTGATATTTATCACATTCACAAACTACAGGATGTGTGGAAATCACCTACATTAAGCTGCAATACTGTGGGTGTGTCTTTAAACCTCCACACGTCAGGACACATTTTATTTGTCGATTCTGTCCTAATTCTTCATCTATTTTTTTCTTTTTTTCTTTGAAATCATGGGAAAACTTTCACATATGACATACACTTCTCACAATACGATGTTGTAAGTCGTGATCCAAAAACAACCATTACTAATCAGTAATAGTTAAACAGCAAAGTGTTTTGAATGGCTGATTTTTTTTTTGGCTCTGATTGCTATTAATCAGTGTTGGTTTTGGCGATCATCAGTTCAGGGCTTTCTAAACCCATCAGTTAACCCCTCAGTCTCTCAGGCATCTCTCTGCGTTGTTGTCCTCTTTCTCTTGCAGAAAATCCCGGAAAGGCAAAGGCCAAAAGAGAAAACGAAAGAAAAACCGCGACAAAACAATTCACGATGCGTATGTCAGCTCCGCCTTCTCCACTTACCTGCACCTGAGTGTTGCGCTTCTCATAATTAAGCTCATTTGGGAGGAGCTCATCTGCCCCTTTTAATTTTGCACCATTTAATTTGCCCATCCGCCACATCAGTTAGCATGTTGCTTCCGTGTATTGTCCTAACTGTGTCTCGTCAGTCATGCCATGCTCCACAAACTCAGGAGTATCAGTGTCTGAGCCGCCTTGTTTGCTAATGCGATTAGCTAACGAAGCACCAGCAAAAACGCCGCATTAACAGCGATAACCAGGGACGTACAGCAGACTTGGTAGCCGTGAACCGTGACCCGTCTCCATCCGTCAAAACTGCCCATCTAGTCTCCCCCAATTCTACCAGCTCCACGTTTGTAAGAATTTAGCTCTCGACGGATGAGACTGGGCCGATGATTGGGACGAGATGAAAGTAGAGACCCGAGGTACAAATTGCTCCTAACATCTCGTCAGATAGCTAGTGTTTTTTTTTTTAATCGATAATGGACAAGGTTTAAAGAAGCTGGAATAAACAGATCGGCCGTCAGCTGTAATTTGAAGCCGCTACTGAAACAGATCACAGCTCCACCAGCATGGCTTCGCAGACCAGCTCATATCTCGTATCTATGCTGGGATCACCAGGATCATAATCACAGTCCTGTGTTCAGTGTTGAGTCTGCGCTGCTTTGCTGTGTCTCGTACCCGTCTCCTTTCCACCCTTTGTTCTTTTCATCTTTACAAGCAGCCTCTGCTGTCCCATGCATAATGCTGGTACTTTTTTATGTAATGTAAAGATATGAGTGATGGCTATCTATTGCTTTTTTTTTTTCTTTCTTTTTTTTTTTTTTTTGCTAGGGGAGATTTGTAAACCAGCAGATTGTTTAGCAAGTACTGTTTTGTGTCTTTGTTTCCCTGCTTTTGTCTCTGAAACTAAAAGCAGATAATATAAAAAAGCAAATAATATAATGATCTCATGTTTCTTCAGTGCTCATGCTGTGAAAAAAAACATGTCTGTGTTAATTTGTAATTTGTTTATTGACATGTCAATGAAGTATCTAAGCCTTCATCTGTCCATTTTTCCTTCCCTGCCAAGAAATGTTATTCAAACCACTTTCAGCCTTCTGTTCTGAATCAAATGTCTCTCTGTGGGAAACGTAGTCTTCAGTTTTCACTCAATAAAATGAATGTTTTCTTAACACAGCATCAAACAGACCCTCGAGTCTTCCTTTACCAAGAGTTGACCACTTGCGAGAGAGAGAGAGAGAAGTGTGCCATCAAAGCCAATATGTGTCATTTTGTGTCGCATGAACCCCAGAGCTTTGCTTAGCGCATGTCTAACACAAGCAAGGCATTGCCCAGCGGTCCAATCAACAAGGGAGCGTCTTTGGGGGTGGGGGCGGGGTAATGGGGTAATTTTACAGCTTGAATATTTGCCTGCTCTGTGGGAACCTGTGTGCAACACTACCCAACTGTCACATGCAGTTTTACTTGCCGGGCAGTGGCTTGGAAGAGCAAACTCAAGCATATGAAAGGGTTGACCTGAGGGTGGCCTGTCTTATGGGCGGTAATTGTACACTGTGATAATCTGCCTCTCTCCCTTCTTCCTCCCCACCTCTGTCTGTCTGTCCCTGTCCAGTGTTTGTGAGCCATGTTGCAATCACTGCTCAGAGAGGAGGAGGCGCTTGTTCGTGCAGGATCCCACAACCTGCCGGTGCTCCTGCAAACACACAGACGAATACTGCAGAGATCGCCAGCTAGAGCTCAACGAGAGGACCTGCAAGTAAGTGGCCACGCCGAAGTCTAAGAAAAATGTTATTCAGAATCATTCAGAAAAAGGCAAATGACTCACTCCAACTTTAGTGAAACTTGGTGTTGTAGCGGTGGTAGGCCTTTCTTTTGTTTCCTGTTACATCGCTAAAGTCAATTACCTCCAATAATAAAGGCCAAATAGTTTGAGATAAAAAGTAGTCGCACATGCTGTGTGATTGAATCCATTAGTTTATACAGGCATGGTGGACTTTTGAAACAATGATGGACGGTACTATTTTTAAAGCAATAGTGACTATCTGCAGCTTATGGCAACTTTGCTGATTTGGTTGACTCAATTTTGCAGGGTTAGCTGGTTAACATAGACGAGCATTTAGATGCGTAAGAGTCAAATGTTTCCCTTTAGGAGGTGGTGGAGACCAAAAACAGAGCTAAAAGGAGAGTGAATATTGGACTTATGCCCGTCAGCTGGACGCAAAGTTGACTAACCGTCTATTGTTTTCTTTTTATCTAGATGTGACACGCCACGAAGATGAGAGAGGTTGGATGAAGGAGAAGGTGAAGGAATATTCTAGAGATATTTCACAGCACAGCACTTTGACCTTTGAACCGTAAGCTCTTCTTTTCTGTGGAAAGCATTCCCCTTGGACTGACTGAGAGAGAACAAAAAGAAAGACTGAACTGAAGTTTCCTCCCACTGTATATCTGTGTGTATATAGACCATGATAAAAAAAAGAGTACAGAATTGTTATGCTGCTACAGAAACAAATAACTAAACCCATCATTTGACAAAAAGCAAATAGTGGTTTTGCATATCTAACAGGCTTGCAATGCAGGTGTAGTCTTGTTGTCAATTCAATGTATGCAATTACTTCACTGGATATGAGTCTACTGTGGTTGTGTGTCAATCATAAATTGCAAAACCTCTCAATCTAAGATTATATTTAACTGCTAAAACAGCGGGTGAGGCTAAAGAGGACATGGGAGCGCACTCCTTTGAAAAATGACGGATGGATTTTCGCCAGTCAATGCCTGCTTTTGCCCGTGGACTATAACAGCAGGACAACTGGGACAGCTGACGGAAATCTTGAATACGTCTCGGTACGTGATATCGCTTCCTTCCCTGCGAGGACATCGCGGGACTGACGTGGACTTACGCAGTGCCGCCGCTGCGGCCGGCTTGCAGGAGAAGAGACTCTGGAGTGCCATATA
Organism: Amniataba percoides; assembly: GCA_037176925.1. NCBI lineage: Eukaryota > Metazoa > Chordata > Actinopteri > Centrarchiformes > Terapontidae > Amniataba > Amniataba percoides. Next base: position 13,016,104 of record JBAJHX010000031.1, on the reverse strand, counting down.
CTTTTAAAGGGATACTGGTTGTCAATATAGCATCTAATGTTTTTTTTGCTATGTCCTACATGAAAACCACTGAAAACATCCTATACTGTAGTTTGATTCCATTTGAAAAAACTGTGCCTCACAAAATGTACTGAGAAATCTTTCGAGTGCTTTTTAAATTATTTTTGTTTCGTTTTTCAGGAGAGGGGATTGTCAAAGTAGATAGTTGTGAACTCAATACAGAATGCATTGATTACATATCTTTCTCTTGTACATACTTAATATCCCTTTATGCCATAGTCCATTCTAGATAATTTATAATGTTATAGAGTATTTTTCAGTATTCAGTCTTCTACCCATATTTAATTTGGTCTATTTATATATGCAGTGTTATGTACCAGTAGCTGTCCTATCTCCTCCCCCATGTGTAAGGTCACTGATGGCTACTCTCAGCATAGAGACACTCTATGCTTTTCTATGAAACAAAAAGAAAAAAAAAACAAAAAAAAAATCAAAAATGATTTGTTAACATTCCCTAAATGGAGCATTTGTACCTGTGTACCAGTGACATCTCTGGATTATTCAACCCCTCTTATCTAAGGGTGCGGGTGCTGTGTAGAATTTTAACATGTATGTATCCGTTTGTTTGTGTACGTGTGCGTATGAGTGTGTGTGTTCACGTGCATTTGCCGATGCACACATCTGTGCGTAGGTGTTAGTAAGTTGTATTTAAGTATTTAAGTAAGTAGCGGGCCTGTGTTTTGTCCGTTCCGCAAGATGCAAATACGAATAAACTACTGCTAGCAGCTCAGCATACACTACCACAACACCACCACGGTTTGAAATTTGGATAACAACCTGCATCCTTTCTGCCATCAGTCTTAGAGCCCTCATTATTAGTTCTCTTTGTCTCTTTCTCACTATTAACATGTTTTCTGTGTCTATGTAAAACAGTAAAGCATATTTATTTTCAAATTATATTGTTTTTATATAAAATAAGGAAAAGGTTGCTGTGTTGTGAATGCTGTGTTTTCAAGAGATTTCATTAGGCAACGTGAGTTTTCCGTGTTTCCGTGTGGGAATTTGATGCTCACACGTCCAGTAAGAATCCCTGCAGAATGTAATATGGAAGGAAATAGGTCGGAGACGTTAAGAAATTCCTGCACGCTTTTCATGGCAAACAGACAGATATTCAGCCTTATGGAATAAAATGGCACTTTGAAGCAGTGTGCAGTAATTTCATCTGTTAAATCTAACTGTATAGGAGCGGCGGAGGAGACAGCAACGGCCTCTGAGAACTGTTGTGATGGCTGATAATGTGAAGATAACATTTTTTCAGTTGTCAAAGGATTATGTAACAGTAGCAAAAAAAAAAAGAAAGAAAGAAAAGGGAAGTAACTCTTAGACTTACACAACAGAAGAAGTTGAGTTAGGTCAGGGTTTAACGGGCAGAAATACCTGTGAAAGATTCGCTTTTTAAAAATATTTTTAGATATAAGATGAAGTTGAAAACAGTTATGCTGCGGTTAACGTAAGAGACAGTTGGACTCGAGTAATGACTTGGTGTGGTTAAAGTTAAAGTAAGAATATGGGTAGGGCCATCTCTGCCCATAATTGGATAAAAACACATCGTTCTATCCACATCGAATGCTCATTAACCTTAAGTAAATTTAGCATTACATTACATGGTATTACCAACATTTGTATTCTGGGAGAAAATGCAACCCCATCATTCAGTTCAATGAAACCGCTGACGCAGAGGGCTCCAGCACAAACCAGTTTTTTTTTTTTTTTTTTTTTTTTTTTTTTTTTTCGACATGTGCATCTATTACTTCAACCAGCCTCCTTGGATCGTGTTTCATCGTCTACTCTGTTTTTTGCAGTCATTCGAAGAAACCTTGAATGACAACGATCAATACCTCCAAAACGAGCCCGTTCTGGTGAGCCATTCGGCGAAGTTGAGCATGCGAAGGGAGCAAGGCGATATCTTCTTACATCAAGAAACAATGCCCGTGCCTTGTAAAAATGAAGAGAATTAAAAAATCTGGTTTGGCTGCAACTTCTACGGCCTTTTCCAGCTTGAGAACTTTTCCAGGAACCGAGGAACGGAAGTCAGAAACATTACCTGGAACAAAGGTCCCTGGAACTCGTTTCCAATTTTGGTTCACCTTACTAGACCAGTTTTTTTTATCACTGTCCAACTTTGTGTGTGTGCTTTACAACAAACCCAACACCTGTAGCCTCCTCGTGGAAAGACGCAATTTTTCTGGTCTGCTTTGCCAGATTATCGCGTCACCTGTTGGCCTTCAGTCCAACCCGGGAGGACAAAGGGCAGTTTTAGACCATCGCATTAGCAGCTTGGTCTGTGACACCGTAGCAGTAGCTGATCTCAAGGGCCCCTGGAACCAAATCTAACCCTTATGAATGTAGATTAAGTGGAGGTTTTTGGATCTTGGGCCATGTTTGTTTTGAAACTCGCTCCCTCTTATCCCCATTGCTTGCTGCTTCCCCTCAGATTAGCTCCTGCACGGCACTAATGCTCTGCTCCGCTCTCCCTGACTCGTGCTCTTTATGTGCATACCTAAATATAAAGCGCACCATATAATCCCTGTAAATTGCGGGGCCCCCTTCTCTGGGTAAAACACCCCGAAGAATGTTATAAACCATCTAATCTGTGATTTACCGGGACCCAGGACCCAGGACCCAGCGTCTGGCCTGTTAGCTAAACTGTGTTGATTTAACATCAGTTTGCACCATTTGAATCTGACATGTAAAAAGCATCAGACGGGGGAAATAAATTATTGTTTGTAAGTGTGGTGCCAACAAAAAAGGTATATATTTTGATAAAGAGGCTTTAAAACGCACAATATATCATTTAAGTTAATTAACAGTTGAAGAAAATACAACATCAGCCCACTTTGTGCAGACTAATTTCGCCTTTCACAATATTTAAAGGAGAGAAATGGATCCTGTAGCTCGCCTGGTTGTTATCCCTCTAATGTATAAACATATAATGTCATTCTTCAAGCTCTCCGAACAGTTGAGTGTTATTACGGGAAACTAAGACCTACATTCATCCTAATTTTAGGGGACCTTTAAAACATATTCTGACCTTTTAAGAGTAAAGAGAAAATCCTTCATCAGAGGTTGTGGTGGCAAGTGTGCATCAACTTTGTGGTGTGTGTCTAAGGCTACTTCTCTCTCTCCTTTCAATTCCATTTTAAAAGAGTCTTATCAAGCGCAGACTCCCATTTGACCGTTGGACAGTCTCTTGTCACGTGTGGTAGCGTATGACGAGAAAAGGGTGGGGAAACGTGATTCAAGATTTATCACATGCCCGTGTTCTTATCTGGAGGAAGAAAAAAAAAAGTTTAATTGAAAAGACTCCAGCCAGAAGTGGTGATGCAACTTCAAAACCACAAGATACTGATACTGTTGATCTTGTCATCATATCGCCACGCTGCAGGTTTTTTCCACATTTTCTAGGTCAGGTTAACATGTTCAGCAGGCGCCAGTTCAGAGGTTTAAGAAGAGGCTCTACAGAGGAAATGCAAATATAAGACCTGCATTTCTTTTTTAATGTTTTACTTTATTCGGACCATTGTGACTCATTCTGTGGGACTCAATTGTGCAGAAACCCTTTAATGTTCTTTATTTAGACTACGAGAGAGACGTTGTGTTTGTAAGGCCAAATGTGAAAAAGAATACGCGATTATTTATGTCACTTCCTCGCCCCACTTTTCCTCCCCTTCAACACTTCTCGTCTGCTCTTTCTCTCCCTGTCTCAGGTAGAAAATCAAACTGAACCAGTTAGCATCCCCTCTACAATCGTAGTCATTTTGGAAGCCACAGCTCATTTTGCACAATGGAAATGTTTTAGGCCTATTTTTGCTCCTGTCGGCCACCGGCGAAACTGGCCTGCCTGTTATAGTGATTAGACTGAAGACTGTAGACCGAAACAGAGAAGTCACAGGCTTTAAAAGAAAAACAATTAGATGAAAAATACTAAAACGCTCAGTAAAATTAAAGAAAATGTTGAGCTTTAATTGTGTCTAGATTTGTCACTGCAAACAAATTCTTTTACTAGACATAGTAATTTAATCAGTTGTAAAATATTCTGTAAAGTAGCCCTAATTTGGAGTTTTTTTAAAATTATTTAATGAATAAAATAATTGATTTGTCCTATTTTTTAATAGGCATGTTGCTTCCCATGCCACACCCCACCTCTGATTCTCCATACGGGTCATCAAAGGTTTGGCTGTGTTTTCTAACAAACAAGAGGGATTCAAGTCACAATGCACAGTTCAAAGGTTTTTTTTTCTAATATAATGATCAAATCCAGACATGCAAAGAATTGACGCAATGCCTCTCTGACCGAGCAACGTAATAAAGATTTAAAGGTTCAAACTAACACAGACTGAGATCAGATTTAAGAGCACTTTAAGAGCATGGGGATTGAGTGGACATGTAGAACAATGGAGGTGTGATTAAAGGCCGGCTTTAAGACCTGAGGCGGGCGACGTGCTCCCAGGCAGGTAGATCACCTCTCTCCGCTCATGAGAAATCACGACTCGGCAAAAACCCCTCCCTGATGGGCCGTCCGCTGCGTAGTCAGGCGTGATATGTGCTCACTCACACGTACTACGTCTTTAAGGCTTCTGATCTATATTTACCCAAGTTTCCGACTGATTGTGACACTGAAAAATATCCTCCGTGAGTCATGAGGCAGGGAACCGGAGAGGGGAGGGAGGGAGGGAATGGGAATAAGACTGAAATCAGTTTAAAGAGGGATCAGTTGAGCAGGGTGGAAAAGAGACTAATTGAGCTGAAGGAGGGGAGGGGGGGTAGAAAAGAGGATAAAAAAGGGATGGAGGAGAGCATGATTGAGAGGGAATAAGGCGGAGGAAGGGAGAGCTTGAGTGGGCTCCTCATTCATTTGTATGCATGCATTTGTGTGTGAATGAGAGGAAAAAGAAAAGAAATGAGAGAGAAATTGTCATGAGGGCGTGCAACATTACTCCTTCCCCTGCCCACTTGGAAAACCGCTGCAAATCCTAACGCGGGAGGGAACAGTTTAACGACGGAGCTGCATGAAATGTAAAACATCTCCACAGACCTGCACCGCTTTTCTGCAGCCAGTCGATTGTGGTTTTGCCAGCCTGGCTGCACCCAATCGCCCGTCACATGGGTGTAGTCCAGTTTGCACTCGTCACCGCAGCATTACCATTCACCGGGCATATCCCAGAGTGCTCTTGCATTCATGTGCGTCTATTTATGTGAGCATGTTCTCATGTACCACCCCAGTGGGAGAGTTTATTGATCAGCTGGATGCCATAAAATAACTATTTTCTACTTAGTCTTCCCCTCTTGCCGACTGTCTTTTTCTCAGCGCCCCATATATGCAACTGTTCCTCTCAACTTCAGCTCGCAGGACAAATCTGCACACCTCTAAGATCGCTAATTAACAGGCCATATCTTGTTTGTTTAATCTATTGGAAAAACAAAGTGTTAAAAAAAAGTACCTGTTGTAGTTTTGCAACCAGCAATGTTTAAGGGACAGATATGAGATATGAGAGTGAGAACCTATCTTAGGCCAGATAAGCGCATTTCCCAAAATGTCACGCTATTCCTTTCAGAATTTTGGAAAACAGAACCGACTCTAATGATTGTGGTATTTACTGTAATCGAATGCACTTCTAACTTTGCCCCGGCCAAGGGGAAATCGAGTTCCCAATCAGGAACAGTGAAGGATTCAGCCTCTCGTTCAAAAAACCCAGCAGGACACTGACCAAGTGTGTCCGGCTGTAAGGCCACTTTTCAGCTGCTTTGCGAAGTAATTTGGAGGCATTGTAGTACCGCTGTATCTGCTGCGGAAGTGATGTGAGCTGGGGGAATTACTGCAGATCAGGGAGAAAGGAGCTGGATTTGTGTTGTGTTTTTGTATTAGACAGGCCTGGCCTTGTTAGAGAATCCACAAGGGCTCAGTGTTAAAATTTGGCAGAACCATCCGACGCCTGATCGACCGCATTTCGCACAGAGAGCAGGAGAGGAAGCTGACTTGAAAAAAAAAATGCCTGAAATTTTGGTTTTAAGCTAAAGAGTGCTGATTTATTTAATTCGTCCAAAAATAAAATCAATGATTAAAAGGGGGGGTTGAGGCAGCTGGCAGAGGAGGAGTTTTTGTTGAAGGTGGATACAAGAAAGCTCCTGTAAAACTTGACTCTTATAATCCCAAAGTCCAAAAGACAGTTCTGACTGCATGCACGTTATTGTTTGACTTCTTATCTCTGTTAATTTGTTATGTTGCAAAAGGCCTTTAAACCATATTTATTAGAATGCTATTAAACAGATAAAAATGACATTTTTCCTCCACTATACAACTAAAAAATATCATAGAGCTGTTCTGTAAATGACAAATTTTGTATTTTATTGTAGATTTCTAATAATTTTTTTATTGACCTATGAATCTGGGAGCATGAAAAATATGTACGTTCATCCTTTCCGCAATGTTGTCATTTCTGAACTAGTCTGAAGATGACTGGTATAAATAACAGTCTGCTTGACTTTGTTTCTAATGAAAAACAGCCCTATATAAATAAGCCCCAGTTCTATACTGCAGACTCCTCCGCAATGTAAACATTTTGCTCTTTCTCCCACATACACTGTAAATCTAACATCTCTACCCTCCGTACCATTTGACCCACATGTCGACTCCCTCGCGAGGTGCTTTATAGAAACATAGAAATGATAAATGATGTGATGTGTATCTTTTACCTTTCATTTAGATTAGCCTCTCCCTAATAACGGTGCCATCTATTTTCGGGGTAACTCTTAAGAAGAGCTTACATTTTCCAGTGTTGTAGTGTCTCGTGATACCAGACTGTGATAGTGCCACGTCACAGGAGTTGAGCTTTCTCTGCAGTCATTCGGTCAAAGTTGATGCCTTCCCTTTGTCAACCTCTCCCTCCTTTTATACGTTTTATTTTTCACTTCGCTTTTTGCTCTCCCTCCTCTATGACTCAGTTCTCTGATCTCACTCCCTCAAGGCAGAGACAGAGATAATTTTTGTCTCTTCTGAGTGACCACAACAAACTTTGACCAGAACATTTCACTGGCATCAGCTGCCCGAGACAATAAACATGCTGCGCAGTGTCTCCTTGATTTTTCCTATGATGAGCCAAACTCCCAGCCCTCTCGCACACTGCTCTCGCTGACATTTCACCGATAGTTCACTCATTGCCGGTATGAAGTTCACTGTTGGGTTAGCACAGTGATATTTCCAGCCAGGCGTCCTTGTACACTAGAGGATACTTCTGCAGGTGCCAGAGGCCATGATATGACAATAAAGAGATAAGAGATGTAAAAATACACATATTAAGATGTTTGTGAAGTCATGAAATTGTTGAAGTAGTTTTGTTTCCTAAATCTAATGGATAACCAGAATCAGATTTATTGGCCAGGTATTTTTACACTTACAAGGAATTTGACTCTGGTTTTACAGCACTTTCTCAGAATACGGAGAACAGCAAAAAAATGAAAATAAAGATAAAACAGCAGCAGCTCAAAGGTGAAAAATAAAAATAACTTAAATTACTATGTGTAAGTGTGCATGGGATGCACCTCATGTTTGCAGTGAACAGCTTATGTACAAAGGCAGGTGGGAATGACAGTGAGTATGTACAGTATATACAGCAAGCATGGATTGTTTGTCAGTGGAATTATTTACATGTTAAAATTCTAATAAAAATATTAAGATATATTATGCTATTTACAGAAATGTTATATTGATACAAATATACTGTTTACAGGTATAATATGTTGTTTTAAGATATATTGTATTGTTTATAGGTCAGTGGATGTACTTACTATAGCTTGAGGCAACTTCGATTTAAGACTTTTTAAAGACTATTTTAATGCCATTTCTTAAATCAAATGTAAGGCCAGATTTACAATAACCAAAATTGAAGGAAAAAACTAAAAACAAATCAACAAGTTCATTTAGGAGTGGGACACATTCTACACACATTTTATTTTGTTGCCAAGTCAGTTTTCACATACAAATATGTGGAATATAAGAATATAAGAATATGTGAAAACCCTGAGATATAGATGTCCTTTATTGATCCCATGAGGTAAATTGTTTCGTTGCAGTAGATAATCACTTTAAATAGATATCTAAAAGCAATGAATACAAGGCTTAAATGTACAGTTTCTACCACTGTCAATGAACGTAGTAGAAAGGCAAAGATGACGCAACAGACGTAATCAATTATTTTGAGGGTTAGAGTTTTGTGACAATAACCGCTTTGATGCAAGCAAAAGAGCTGAATAACACCCTCTGTCAATTCAGTTTAAATCAATGCATTTGAGAGGTACTTTAGGTCATCTGATGGGGCTATGAGGCAGACACTGGGTTAACTAATAAGAAACTTATTTAACTAGGCAGGAAAAAAATGAAAAAATCTGAATGTGTCGTCCTGTTATACAGAGACACACTGATTGATCACATGTGGTGGAGTATTTCTCGTGTAATAATGGGTTTAAAATGCGGTGCACCATGCAATGAAAAGAAGGCCTGTGTCAGTGTTCAACACGCATACGCACACAAAGGCATTTGCAACATGATATGAGCAATAAAGTCAGTTTCCGGCTTCAGACAAGTGATCTGCTAGCGCACTGGTTATCCATGATTAATGGCTGCTTTTAAAAACATGAGACTCCATAATGTGTAGAACAGCATGAAGCCACGCCACTCGGCCATGACTGATTGTTTTATTGTACCCGCCGAGCGGTTGCGCAGCTAATTAGCCGTGCCTAATTGTCAGTAACGTGTTCAGCTTAGAGACCCGGTGTCCAGGAGCTGCAGATATTTCTGAGAGATTAGCAGTTTGAGGGGCCAGTGAAAGGTGAGCTTAAGACATTCCCTGCATGTTCCCTGCAAAATCGGCCTATTTCTGACCACTTAAATCATTTACATGTGATTACCTTCACCTCGCTGAGGTTCACCAGTCGATCAAGTTGCATGTGGAAGGAGGAAGGGGGAAATGGCGAGTTTGGGTCAGTGGTCAAGTGTCTGATAGAAGCAAGAACATCGTCTGAAAGTGAAACATAGCATTCTCATTATGTTGAAAGATCTTGTCCCGGCTCTCTATTTTTAGTGTGATCCCATTAGTCAGTAATTTGAAGCCTGTTTGTGTGTAGATGTTTACAATCTATCTTATTATAATGATTCTCGATACTCGATAATTTCATCATGCTGGTCTGTTTTTTTTCTACTGTGGCTCTTCCTTTTTTTACTCCAGATTTTGAGGACTGAGTTTTCCTTACACTATGTGAATAAAATTGACTTAACTTATGTGACTGCTTACTGAACCTTGTTAGTGCTATTAATGGTCAACTTTTTGGTCATGTACATATGTGATGAAATGGATCATGTTCAGCTTTAAAGACTGGTTTGTACAAATAAGTGTCGCTGTCCTGTGTGGCCACAAAAACCCACCACTCCACAGTTCACTTACCCCATCCTTGCTAACTCATTTTAACAGTAAATGAAAAGTGTCGTGATAATCACAATTCAATAGTCTCATTTTTTAAAAAATTTGACTCACATAATGTGTGACCTTGTCGCATTATGTCTCATGTTGTGATCATACAGTATATTGCCTATACATTAGGGTAATAATCTAAAGCCCTAAGTGGATTAGGCGTAATCTTCTTACTGTACCATATTTAAGGATTTTCGCATACATGGATTGATAGCGACTGCCAAATCCGTTCAGGAAAGCGAGCAGCCTATCACTCAAAGCTGTGCTGCCCTGAAAAGCTCACTGCTGCGTCAGGATTCAAACTGCCATCTCACACGCCTGAATCACAGGAGAAATCACTGCTTGAAATTTAGAAGAAACTGGTGTTTTATTCAGTAACGCAGTAACTACGTTTCCAGCTGTCGTGCCGCTTCGCCAAGTGAACTGTTGCAGCATGCGGCTGTTACATCACAAGGGGGAATTGGCCGCATCACAGAGTAAACTGTTGCATCACAGGACTTGGATCCGTGATTAGATCTGTTTCACCAGTGAGAATTAGCTGGACACCTAGCATGCCTGAAAGGTCATGTTGCTATGGTCACCTGCAGTCCAACAGCCCTGATTTAAACTGAAAACTGGAGCCATGCTTGATGCCTGCCAGCCAATGAGAGACAAGTCTTTTCTGTGGCCTTGGTGCCGCGGAACAGAGTATATCTGTTTGTACACATTCGTGTTCAGGACCATTATCATTAGCAGTGGAAACATGAGGGTCAGATGGTCTCCCTGCAGGAGACAGAGGACAAGTTCCCATCCAAATTGAGCTCTAAGACATTTCCAGAAATTATATTAGAAATTATCCTAACAGAATACAAAGAGTTGGGTCATCAAGATAAATGGTAGTTGGCAGTATTTCTCCATTCTCCAGCATTGCAGAAGAGGAGGGTGTAACACTATGACACAATTAAAAAAAGAGCACCAGTGAATATCAAATGAACGAAAATGAAGAGGAAAAACCAAATGTTTGTTTCATGCAGGAAAGTTACAGCCGCCTCCTTTCTCCACACATGTTGGATGTTTTCATCTGGCGCCATTTTCGCCCGCTCACGACACACGCTTCATGTGCGTCATCGTTTATAACTCTGTCTCCGATGTAATTTCAGCGTTCTTTATGACAGATGCTGCCTCATCACTGCGGTAGTCTCTTTGGTGCCTTATAAGTCTATGTGTCTATGTGGGCATGGCACAAATAAGCGGCTTTTACTGCGACTGTCCTTCCAAGAAAAACGAAAGCATCAGTTGTGTAAGCGAATGCCCAAAAACATATGTTTAGGTTCGAGTGACAAGTCAGGAATTGTAATTATGACTTGTCTGTCTGGAGCACAGAAGGAAGTTATGTGATATTGTCATAGATCCACAAAGTCCGCAAAGGGAGGCAGTCTGGGTGGTTTTGATGGGTGAGCTTACCATCAGAGGATGTTTCCTGTTTCCTACTTCCTACAGACAGTGAACATTGGTTTCTTTTGACTATTACCATGGCCATGTGGTCATTGCTTAACCTTAACCAAATGGCTATTACGGTAACTTTGACAACAATGGTCTGTAGGCCTAAATGTTATTGAAGTAATTTTAACTTAAACCAAAAATGATCTTCCCCTGACTAAAACCAAGTCATTGTTGTTCCTGAACCTCACCAAACCGTAACTACAGGCTTGTGAGATCAGAAAAAAAACAGTGATTTCAAACAGTTTGAAACCCTTGTCATACATTGCTGTCACAGCGGCCATTCATTGCGAAATACGGCTAAATTCGGCTGCAAAGCACAGTGAAACATCTCTATTCTGGACTGTGATTTCACCTGGACATCGGGTGGGAGGAATATCCCAGAAATACTGTGGAAATTTTCCAACTTTGGGGTGGTAAAAAAAAAAAAAAAAAAAAAGCACAGAAGCTTCTGTAGTCGCTGTTTGCAGGCTCACCTAGGTTTGTCTGGCAGACTCAAGCTCAAGGACAGACAGATAAGAGGACACACACACACACATACAGACTCACTGAGCATATACACTCACGCAAGTTTCCAAGACTAAATCAAATATTTATCAAATTCAGGGAAAAGTTAGAAAGGAATAAAACATTGCCTCATATATAAACACCTGCTGTGAGAGTGAGGCAGTGTGTGCAGTCCATGCAGTATTCATTAAAGCGACTGTCAGCTCCTCTTCATTTCAACCCGAGGGAGTGTATGTAGATATATATGCTTTATCTTTGTACATTGAGGTGTACCTATATGAACTGTACAAGGCACCCTCAGCGATAAAAGGCTCCCGTTGAGGATGCACGTCAGGTACTGTGCATGTAACCAACAATCAGGCGAGCCCTAATGGGATTTCACTTCCTGCAGTGTGTACACAGACTGTATAAACAATGTTAAATCAAGTGGAGATGAAAGCCAGCCGCCCAATTTTAACTCTTTCTATGCCAGGGAGATAAAAAAAGTTATCACTGCGGTGGATTTAGTAAAGCAATAACCCCAACCCCCATCCCACCCCACCCCCGCTTACTTCACCCAAGAGTGAAGTAAGGAGGGATAAACATGAACTCATTGACACATGATCATCGCAGTCGCACACTACACCTCTGCTCCTATCTCTACTTTTCTCCCTCTCATACCTAACACCCCCCCCCCAACACACACTCCTCTCTCCTCCTCCCCCTCTTGCCTTCCCCTAAGTGTATCTCATTTTAGCATCGACTATCTGTAAGCCAAGAGCTGCTGTCACCAGATCCCCCAGTCCTGCAGAGTTTTTAGGAATGGCATGTGGTCGCAATTGGCAGCTTAACGGACGCCGACCACACAACTACAAACCAGGGGCTTTCTGGAGGCCGAGGTGGGTGAGCTACAGGTCGTGGCTTGTAACTTATCGACCCCGCCGTGAAGTCAAATTTAAGGCCTCACAGGGAGCCAGCTCCCCGAGGTTTCTGACAGCATGTGAAGGAACTGGTGCATCCACTGTGGGAGGCGACTGTGTCCAACAGGTGCACACAGGTTGAGCCGCAGTCTTGTGCTAGACAGGTGTTACTGCTTTGGATCACCCCCTTTCTAACACTTATGCACATAGATAATGTCAGTGTTGCTTCTCGGGTTTCAGAGGAAAGTGGAGAACCAGACGTTTCTTGGCAGCCACGGCGGCCTCAGCTCCCTCAACTACGCCAGCCATCGACGGCCTCTGCTGCATATGTGGGTGTGATCGCGTGTATGTCTGTAATATATGTTTAAGTGTCTTACAAGCGCACATACAGCATACCCGCCGCGCATTTATGCATGGCGAACTGAAGGCACGTTTGTCCTGCAATACCCGCAGTTTTTGCGGTTCGTCCCTGGCACAGTGTGCAAGATTTAAAAAAAGAAAGAAACACGCACAATTTATGGCTCTGGCTCTGCGTGTGTGTGCCACAGAATGTCAATGGGAGTGGCAACATTAAGAGGGAATATACAGTAAAAGGTCAAGGTGGCGGACATGCAGGCAAGAGCAGGAATATTGGATTGTTACCATTACTTTGGTTCCTCATTCGTTTTTCTTCCTTTTCCTGTCAGTGTTATGGTAAAAACACATCCTTATTTTTTGGGTCTGAGTCACCCCTGTTCGGTTAATCCTTTAAAGCACTGTGCACTACTTCTCTTTTTTGCTGTTTCCTTTATTGTTCTTTTGTCCTGTCATTGCCGGCTGTTAGGGTTAGGCCTGGCTGTTCTTTATCGATTCATTTATCACCTAATGTCTCCACCCCACTTGCACTCGTTGAGCAATAACCCAATTTCTCCATCCTCCTCTTGCCCTCTGTGTTCTCTCTCGTCCATGCTCTCTCCATTACTGTTTTATAGACAACTTTCTCCTCTGGGCTTGACTTGATTTTTGTCGATGAAACTGTGTGTTGAATCAGACATTAATGGAAATCTTGCCTTCTAAATCACAAGGTGCACTACTTTTTAGCCACACTAACAACACAGCTCTGTACATTACAGTGTCAGTCTGTTCACGATGCTTGTTGGTCCACCACTTAACCAGACATTTGTGACCGTGTAGCCTTCAGTGATCCCTTGATTTTTCCTCTAGTTCCATCACGAAGTTGATATTTTTTTGCTTTAAATTGATGAAAGGGTAAACTGGATGTACAAATTTATGAATGAGTGTGAACTATAATAACTCTCACAATCCCCTGATCCGTCATCTAGCGTCATCATCGTGTCAAATTTGTCCAATACTTTGTTTAAAGACTTAATACCAGCAAGCCAGTGACTTTCCCTTTAGCTTCATCTGTGCTTGGGTTTAGTGCAGATTACTAAATGTTAACACAGCAAACATTGGCACATTCGCAACGTCACCATGAGCACGTTGTCAGCATGCTGATATTAGCACTGAGCTCGACCCACCACTGTGGTAGGTGCAGCCCAGCATGGCTGCAAGACATTTCTCTCTCCATCCCTCAGAAAGGCACGAGGAAAAGGCCAGTTATAAAGGAAGGCAGAGCAGTGCAACACAGGCCAAATATAACTCCGAGTTGTGGCAGTGAAAATGGAATGAGAGCAAGACGCTCTTTCTTAGAAAGAGGACTACAACCGGCTACGAAACATTTTGACATGTTCCTCATCTCCCCCGTCTCATTGTTTTCACCTTGCATTGATTTTTAAGCACAGTAGCATGTATGTACTATTTTTAAGATGTTCCAGTTAAAATACTTTTTATAGCTTTTCATGCAGTTGAGGGATTCCTCCTACCCCCACCCACATCCTTAGCACTCGTTCTCCTGCAGACGCTGGCATGGGCTGGCAGAAACACAGATATGCGCACTCACACGCATACGCTGACATACATACATACACAGAGGTAACCCAGTAATTAGGGGTGCTGTAATTGTGACTTAGCATTGTAAACTGGCGGGGCAGTGTTGCCAGGGAAGGTTTGTTGACTGTAGGATTATGACAGGGAACTTAAATGGTATGTGTTTATCTACATTCTGCAGCGGTGAGAGCTGCCGTCTAAAATATCCACCAGGTTCTCGGTAATGGTGTTGGCTCAGGCTGTAAAGTTCAGTGGTCATCATCATCATCATCATCATCATCATCATGTAACTGGCATGCTTTTGTCTGATGTGTCACAACCCCGGTAGGAGGCTGCTGGACATAAATTAACCTATTCATGTGAGATCCTTTTGATTGTGTAATGTTTGTTTGTGTTTCCTCTGTTTAGCTTCAGCTTTTGTCCACAGTAATGGCAGGTTACACATGGTTAAGTGTTAATTCTTATAAGACCGGTCCACCAAATACGTAAAAGAAAAGACAAGACAGCATTACAGGGACTTACTTTTAAGTCCATTAAATATTGTTTTTTGGTTAAAGTGTAAGGTAAGAGTTTAAGTCTTGGATTTTAACTGGGCAAGATTAATGCCAGACCAAGATGTCGCTTGTTTTAAAAGACAAATGCAGTGGACAGAGACAGTGTGCAACTGTTAGGCTCACATCTGAACAAATGTTATTTTAAGTGGGCTGTTAGCTTACAGCGCTGGGCCCTTTAAAAAGCTCCGAAACAGAAACTTCAAGTAGCACAAAATAAACTTGTGAGAGTCATGTTGGTTCTTACATCTTCACTGGCTTCCGGTGGCGGGCAAAGCTCTTCACATTTAACTGAACATTGTGTTTAGGATTATCCATGGAAGGTGAGGGAAGCCTGCAGTCCTAACAACAGACCCAGTGTAGTAAACTTTAACTAGATTTTGAGTGAGAATTACTTCCTGCATACTGTGCAAGGAATGAATTTAAACTACCTCCATTACATTAGAAAGAGACAGTGCTCCTTTGTAAGATCTTGGTATGTGCTCTATAATGTATCTTTACATATTAAACTTGTTTTACAACTTTTGTCCTTTTATATAATTTCTTTTTGGGGTGTTTTTGATATTTTTTACCTGCCTTCATCTTGATAACAGTGATGGAAGTAAATCCAAGATTTGATCATTCTGTCACTGAGGAAGTCTGACATGTTGCATTTTTATCACTACATTACATTATCTTCAATAACTAGAGACGGCTTGGATATAATGTCCTCAGTTCAGTGTCCTCCTCCTACGTGACAAAAACAAGTTAGTGTGTGTGGCTGTGTGTGTGTGTGTGTGCGTGTAACAGACTGTGAGAGACAGGTGGTTGTAATGACAAAGTCAAATATTTGACACTGGCTAATTACGAAGGTAGTCTTGTGACTTTATGCAGCCATATTTTCCACAGGTGTTGAAAACAAAGCTCTTGTCCCATTCAGCTACTTAATGTAAAACTATCAACATGGACACTGTATACATACTGTAAGCTCACATGTGTGTATGTGTGTGTTTTTGTGTGTTTTTCTACATTCAGAGCGAATTGGCCAGGAAACTCAGCATCAGATAAACTTGAAATCCATCATATTTCTCTCTCCCCCAGCCTCTGGTTTTTAAATTCCCACGCAAAACCAACGATAAATCCTCCCACAACAATATTTCCATTCATGCCACCGCAAAGCACATTCATGAAAGTCACACATTTCAGAGTTATTATTCCCTCTTTTATGGCATTCTCAAACTCAAATTCCCATGTCCCAAATTTCCATATCATTCGCATGAATGGCAGATCAGCAGATTTTTTTTTTTTTCCGCTCTGCTCTGAAATAAACAATGGCTGCTTTTCAGGACTTCAAAGTGCTCAAGGGGGTGAGAATGAGCTGTTGGGTGGCATAAAATATCAAGGTGAGAGATTACGGCTTATCAGAGATTTCCTTTCAGAAAAAAAAAAGTTTCTCCCTGTGGCTTACTGCTGGACTGCAACCAGTGGACATGGAAGAGGTGTCCATGTGTTGCAACAGGGTCAGAAGGTCAACCACAGGTGATTTATGTACTCCAAGGATAAAGGCTATGATCTACACATGTTGTCCAGTAGGTCTCTAAATCTCTGCCTTTCATTTGTGCCCTTTGACGCACTTTTCCTGTTTGTGTGCTTGACCTAATGTACCCCCTGACCAGAAAAGCCAAATAACAGGAGAGCGTTGGTTTTCCAGGAAACAATCATTTCACACACCAGCACTACACTTTTGACCACCAAAGCTTTTCTAACAGTATTACCGAGGGGAAAATTAAATGATCTCAAGACAGAGTTTGTTGTATAGTGGATTGAGTTTCCAGTGTGAGTCATTAGTGCAGGGCACTGGAGACAAGGTCAGCTAAAACCGATGTGACACCAAATGCCATTCATTCATGGCGGTTTAGGTCAGTCAGTCAGCGGACGTGTAGCTCTGCTGGTTCTGAGGGGGAAGCACCTGAGTTGTTGGGGGATCAGATCCCCCACCATGGGTCAGGTAATACCCTACCGCCCCCCAGTGGTCATGGGGCAAATGCAAATGACCTTGGAGGTCATATCAACGCACATACTCAGCTGAATTTGCATGATAAATCAATATAAAAAGAAACTGTATTTTTTTAAAAGCTGAGTGTAAATGACTACCATGCATCGTTTTTACTGAAACTTGAAGGTACTTGTGCTTCTTCCGTAGCCTGGCCTCATACTGGGTTTTGATCTGAGGTTGAGTTCAGGAAATAATTGAACCAGGTACCAGAGTGCAACTGCAACCTTGCAAATTATTCATCAGTGTGCCTACATGTCTTCTGGCAAGCAGCAGTCAGTGAGCAAGAGCAGCAAGATAAAACAAACCTGCTTGTGCACCTGTAGAATGAAGTGCTGCCATGAGTCATTTACAATGCTGTACGTGACAACGTTCACACATAGCTCTGACTTGACCCAAAATCTCCCCTGAAACTGTGACACAGAGACTTTTTACGTCACGGTTTTGACAAGCAGATCTTTTCTTCGCCTGGCACAAAGCTTCAACTGTGCTCCTAATGGACTGAGAGAACAGCTGCTTACATGTCAGCTCCAAGACTGTGAACCACGCTGACTGGTGAAAACGGCCCCGTGCTGCAGGTGGCAGAGAGGTATGCAGCGTGGATGTACGCTCCACAGCACAGGTGGGCTCCCCCGCTGCAGGTGCATACCGGCCCCAGTGCTGCCAGAAGGACTCTGGTCAGACTGTGCCAGTGTAGCAGGTGCTTTCTGCACCCTGAACTCTGCGAGTAAGCGATTATGACAGAGATTGTGGATTTCAAACAGCAACGTCCGGCCTTTTCTGCCTCTCTCTCTTCATTAAAGGTCGCTTTTGAGATTTGAGGACATCTCTCTTCATAGCTTTTCAGATGTCTTCTTATAGACTTACACAACAGGCACACTCAATGCACACACAAGTACACACACTCAGATCAGCTACATTAGACTAAACTGTGCCCAGGCCTAAGAGTTAATGTTTAGACACACTGTGCCTGCTGAGATATACGCAGCAGGCGGCGGGGACGCTGGGCTGAAGGTCAGCCCTACATGCTACATGTGCTGTTTGATCTTTTCCAGCCAACAGCGAGCCAAATGACATGGATTTAAAAACCTGGGAGGGGTGGGGGTTGCCGAGGCAGCACAATCTTCTCAAGCTATGATTGACCTACCTGTCACTAAGGTTTTACGTAAAGGAGACGCAGTGATAACAGGAGAAGTGGGTCGATGAAAGAGAGAGAGAGAAAGGAAGACGGGCATTATAAGGCGGGTTAGGATGTATCCAAAAGAACAGGATATTCAGGATATTTGGTTAAAAGGAGTGTGTGTAATAAAGTCACAACAGTCAACATTATGGTTATAAAGATAAAATACAACAGCACCTCATTGTTTCCAGTCCAAGTCAAATTACCATGGTGTTCAGGTTTTAGGGAATATTTTGTCCTCGTCACAAGGAAACGCAGTGAAGCAGTTTATTGACTTAACCTGACTGTGGGACGTTATGTAATGGGTTATAATAAAACATGGCCATTTCCCTCCTGGTAAAAATATTCCCTTTGTTTTCCAACTTTCCTTAAAAAGAAAGTCAAGCAACCACTGCAGCCACTGACTGCAGTTATATTATAATCAATGACAATTGCTATGTCACAACTATAAAACATTTTAAAACCATAATGAATGAATAAACGAGACACGGAGTCAAGAGCCGTGCGAGCAGCTCGGTGAGGCTGTACTGAGCATACAGGCGTAATGTTCGGCGTCTTAGTTTAATGTGTTAGCGTGCTCTCCTTTGATAATTAGCCCAGAGTTGGCGGCAATAATGTTTTTTGAGAACAAAAAAAATAAATAAATAAGACATAAGATAAATTGAAATTTTGACTTCAGAGGGCCGCTGGAGTCGTCATTTTTTAATGTTGGGAAACCACAATTATCTGCCATTGCTGACTTGTAGACTGTTTTTGTGAAGCCTCAAGTTTGACATTTCTGTCGCCACCATCTTGGCTTTTTTTTTTTTAGAGCTAGAAGTGACAACAGGCCTTTCTCTATCTGCAGTCTTGTCTGCACTTGTGTTCTTGGGGACTTGGGTAATGTCATCAGTCATAGCCTGAGTACTGTTCCAGTTCAAAGTCTGCATCTGCCGAAGTATAGTCCAAATGCCAAATGCAAATAGAGATGGAGCACCGCCAAGAGCAGCTTTATCTTGGCAAGTCCATTTAAAAGCTTTTTGTTGTGGTTAAACATGAGATATAAATTGTTTTGGGATTATCTAACAGGCAGTCTTTGGTCTCCATATCATGGGTCTACGTCGCAATAAATTTCTTTCTCTGCAACATGTTTTTCTGCTTGTCTGTTAATATGCATTACACTGAAGATATCCCCCATCAGGCCCGAGATGACCTGAGATGATGACATTCTCAAACACGTTGCAGTTCAGTTTGTAGAATGGCCACAACCCTCTGTCTTCTTGAGTCTACTCTCTTGTCAAGTCCGAACTAGCAAATACACAAATAAACTAGCCTGAACTTGGGATACTTGGTGAGAAACATTAGAAAGGCTGAGCTGGGGAGGAGTGTCATCAACTAACGCAAATGTTAATTCCAGTGCTAGCTAACTTGCTTGGTTAGCAAGGGTTAATTCACATTAAGTGTGACAATAATTGGGATGCTAATACTGGGTATAGAAAACAAGTTGAAAACAAAATGTACTTACCAGACAAAATGAAACATCCGAACACTGAACAATCCCGTCATAAATCACGATCACGGCCACCTGTCAGTCACGAGGTGGCCACACGCTGAAGCATACCCTGCTTCATGTATAGTTTCCTCTAAATGGGACCATAACTTTCAAAACAGTCATCATGCTGGACTGACGAAGAGTTTGCACCATGAACTCAATGAGACATATTTACTGAAGTAATAAATCAACTAACAAGTACAGTGATTTTCTCATAGACTTGCATATAATCAGGCTTATTTTTGGAAACAGTAAACTTTAAGACACTCCTGCAATAGCTTCACTTTGCAGACCTGGAAACTACATCCACCTCTTTTATAAAGTCTGCATTATCTGTACAGAATTAAAACATGCTAGCATGGCAAATGACCAAATGAAACTGTGGTTCATCAGTATTCATGCTGTAGCATCTGGTAAGACAAGGAGGAACAGTGCTGATTTCATTGGTGTAAATGAAATTGTCATTGACAAGCTATGACCTCCGCTTAAGGACACGTTTACTGTCAGACAGACAATCGCAGTGCTACTGTACAAACAAGTGACAGATTGACGGACAAGCAGGTGAAAGGGGTCTCAGTGACAGACAACCTGAGAAAGAAGAGATGACAATTGTGACGGGTGATTGGCAGACTAATCCAGCCATATAAAAAAGAGAAAGTCCAAATGCTGATAGACATGAACAAAAATAGCACAGCATACCATGCACATGTGTATTCTCTATGGAAGCCCATCTCCGCCAATGTGATGAAAAAAAAAGATTCTGTAAGTAATTATAATTAGAACCTTGATTAAAAAAAATATTAAAATCTCAAAACAATTAAAAACTCTAGCAAAGTAATGATAAAGCTAAGCAAAATAACAATGTATCTCAAAATAATGATAAACGTTCTCATAATAAAAACTAAAAAAATGAGTTGGTATCTCAAAAAATGATTTTTTTCAGATACTTATCACTTTAAATCACTATGTCACTATTTTATATACTAAGTGGTTATTTTGAGATGCTAAGTCAATGTTTTGAGAACAGCAAGTCATGATTTGGATAAAGCTTCTCATTATTTTGAGTTACTGACTTATTATTTTTGGCATACTAAAACATTATTTTTGAGAAAGTTTCTCACTATGATGACTTACTGGATCTTTTTTTTCATCATATTGGCGGAAACAGCCTTCCATAATTCACTGACCATACTGAAGGTTAAGAGAAGCATTGTTGACCGATCACATCTCTATTTTTATTGGCCGCCCCCAGCACATGATTCCTTTTTGCAAACTAATCTTGTCAGTCCATATTTCTACAGCATCATGCTGTGTTTCATTATAGGGCTTTACCCAAAAATAGATGCATTATCAGCAGCGGCTCAAATGGCCTCATGTTACCTACCAAATTGTTGCTCTGTGAATGCATATCAGATATCTGCTGGAAATCTGACAAGTTTCTATTAGTGTGACCCTCGCTACATGCACGCACGCACACACACACACACATGCATACCGGCAAAACACACTCGCCAAAGAGCTCCACCTGCTCTTTCCAGTCCTATCCAGCCATTCTCCTTGTTGCCGACTCGGGCCAAATCCTGCTGCTGTGTTGGCTGTGCTGGCTGTGCTCTGCTCCAGCCAGTGAAAGGAAAGATGGGGTTTTGTTCTGCTGCCCAGAAAGGCTTCAGGATCTGACACAGAAACCTCAGACAGGGAATACAGTGGAAGAGAGGAACACAAGTGAGGTAAATGGGGTGACCACACACACACATTCTCACAGATGTACAGGATGTAGAGGATCTGTCGGTACAGGGGGATGATAGCGAAAGAGAAAATAAAACCAGGTCTACTGTGCGTGAAGTTAGAGGGAAAGAATGAGACCATGACAGAGTGTGTGTGGTCAATGTGTCTGTCTGAGTGTGTGTGTATTAGAGAAAGAGAGAGAGGGAGAGAGAGCGAGTGCAGTATTGGCTGCGGTCTCTGACTTTGACCCACACAGGCAGGCAGCTGACAGCTTGGCCAGTTGCCATGCGAACCCAGCGCCTCGGCAACGTGCAGGCTGCCTCGTACACAGGAGCGTCGTGGAAACAGTTACCAGGCTGAGACTGCTTTACTGGGTCAACAGCAGCCACTGGTGGACAAACCCAGGCATTCATTCATAAAAATCCCCACCACAGACACATTTCACATGAAGTTCAGTGGTAACAGACGTCAATTTACTGTTGCCTCGATGGTTTTTCAATCAGTGGTGAGACAGAGGTGAATCACTAACCGTATCCCTTCACAGTTGCAGACATGACACACTCCTGCCATAGTGCACGCATTTCCACAAATCCCTTAGCTATACATGTCCCGCTAATGCACCAGCTGATATATCCTCACTCCAGCTGAAACAACAGTGTCTGCATACAGCCAGCAGGACATCCTCTGCTGTAACAGCTTATAGGGCAGAACAGTACAGAACAACCCCTACCAGGTGTCCAGAGTCCAAACCCAAATTAATTTACTGCCCCAGTATTTTTGGATTAAAGGAGAGATAGCGCAGTGAGTCTGCAAAAAGCACACAGTACATTGCATTATGGGTCACAGGATCCAACAGACGCGAAAAGTGTGTAACGCAAGCCGCCGCGGCCGAAGGAGGGGTGTCTGGTCTCTGCCTAATGCATGAGCCAGTAAAAGTAGGAGGGAAAAGACGTCAAACCCGCGCTACGAGAGGCGTGAGCGTGGCTGCAATAGAGAAGACCCTGTTAAGTAATACCCCGTGGACTTTCCATGTTTGCTTGAAATCAAACATGGGCACCCGGTTTGGACAGTGGCAGGAACTCTCAATGCTTAACTAGAGAAAATTACTTATGAACAGTAATATGTGCAAGTGAAGCAAGGGGGGTGGCTAGTTTTCTCTCTCGCCAGCACCTAAGTTGGTTAAAGCTATGAAGAAATGTACATCAAAATTCAAAATGAGTGGTCTTCAATCAACAGTTTTTGAAGCTGCCCTGTAAAGTCAAAACACACTTTGAACTGTGTTGCATTAGCAAAAAAGGCCCGGCTGACATCTTTTTTTTTACCATTTAAATAATTCTGGCATAAATTTTTTTATTTGGGTGGTTTAAAGCTTGCAGCATTTGCAAATGCTAGAAAACAGGTGGAAAGTACATATAATTGAAAAGCACAAAAAAACAGTAACACCAGATAAATTAGTCCCACTAAAAGGAAAGTGGCCTCCGGTATCTTAGCAGAGTAGAAATAACTGCTGTCTGTGACTGTAGAAGAATTAACACCATTTAAAGTGGTTACATAATGTGACCTTTAAATCACATATTAAATGTGTTCAATTAAAGATTTATTTATTTAACTAGCTCAGTAGTTAAAATCGACACACGATCTGACAATGGTTAATAATCAGCCTACAAAAACATAAAAAGGATTTCACACCTGATACATGTGTTACATGGTTTTCTAAAAACCTTCAAATGTTCTTATCTTCACAGTCCAGTGACCCCTTTACATACCTGTGATTTAACTGTAGGTTTGAACAGATACGTGGGTCAAAGAGGAAGACAACATTACAGTGGGATGAGATAAGTGCATAACACCTTTTCTGCTTAGGAGTCTAGGACGGTGATGTCATGAGTCAGCAACCAGCCATATATACAGGCAGCACTGGAGCGAATGATGATGTAACCAGGATGAGCGCAGTGCCAGCGTCTGTGTGCGTCATGTCCATGCAAGAAATTGAGCTACCGACGCGCTCGCAGACTTTGAGGCTCATGTGAATGTTGCTCCCTAAATGCAGCTTTTGTGCACAAGCAGGCACGTAAACGTTAAGCTTCCAAGGAAGACACAAAAGAGACAGAGCTTGGTTACTTTGCTTTTTCTGTGGCAGCACCTCCGGGACTTTGAGCGTGCGTGGCCTCCTTTGAGACCGTTCTTATATCCTGACCTATATGCCAAGTCCTGTCTGCACCAGCGCCGCTCTGACTGTTCAATCCCCCCCCCAACCCCTTCCCCCACCACCCCTTCAGCTGGGTTGGATTTTAGAGGCGTGAGGCACAGAGTGTGACCAGCAGCGTGACAACAACGCATGTGTTGCCCAAAGGAGGGGGGTTCAAGCCCTGATTTGAATCAGGGGTGCTGGTGTTGTCAGAGGGGGCGCACAAAGACGTGAGTGGCAACTGCGGCTCTCTGCAGCTGTGGGTCTACGTGAGCATCGGCAGGAACACTCTCGCTCCTCGTCTCATCCCCCCTCCCTTACCCGTTCCCTCACTCTCTCTCATCTCTCCCGGTCCCCGCATCAACCCTTTCTTTTGCTCATTTGTAGCTTCTAATAGACTTTTTACTGCACCTCCCCTCCTCCTTTGCTCAAATCCGCCTTGCGCTGTTCTCTCGTTTTCCTCTATCATAACTCCTTCGCTTCTCTACCATGTTTCCAGATGGCTGGGACCTTGACAGTGAGAGATGTGTCGTGTTCAGGGAGCCAAGGGACATTTGAGACAACTGAAACCGAGAGAAAGGAAGGCAAAGATCCTCTTTCCCTCACACACACACACACAGACACACACACTGACATACACACAGCCAATCTGGCCTGAAATGACCTACAAGGGGTGTGTGTGTGTTTACTCATGTCATACGTACGCACATGCAGTATAACATGCATGCCAATGCATACAATCATGTGACTACTCCAATATCTTGAGATTGTGTGCAAACACAGGGCACTGAGGCCAAGGTCAGAGGTGATACTATGCACAAGATTTAGCCGAATTAAACAAAGAGGAGGAGGAGAGAAGGGAGGGGTGAATACGAGAAGGCAGAATGAACACAATGAAAAATTACAGGTGATAGAGGAAAGGAATGACGGACAAATCAAAATATAAAAAGTTAATACGTTGTTTTGCATGTGTGATGGTGGGAGGTGTTGTCAGAGGAGAGTAAATCATAACAGAAAGATAAAGGACTGGGCTGAATGGGCCAAGTGTCCTTGTGCGCTTCGGCAGGTGCATTTGTTGGCAGTGGATGAGGCCGGAGGGCCGGTGTTGTCGCCTCCACACAGTCTGAAGAGCAGCACTGACCTCTGTAGGCTCAATATGGAATGACTTTCAGCTTTCACTCTCTTTCTTTCTTCTCTGTGCATGATGCAAACTATTAATTTTCTAACCATAGCGCGTAACCATCATGGATCTTTGCCTGAAAATCACATAATGAGCCGCTGGGTAAGACATCTTGTTGTATGAGATTAGAACAAACCTTAAAAAAATGCCAAGGATAGTAGTGCTCTTGTTGCTACAGTTAAAATACATCAAAGGTGATTGTGTGATTGTGTGTTGAATGATTACACATTTGTCAGACAGAGAACCAAAACTAAAAAGGCTTAGAGGCTTATTAAGAATTGAGAAGTGAAAGCTAAAAGTGAATAACATCCTGTTATAACTTCAGAAATATGTGAACCTGGAGCGTTATTAGAAGCTGAACTGAAACCATGTCGGTTTCTTCCTAATAAACTGATGATAGAGCAAAAACATCTTTACTGCTGAAAGTGCAGCACGTTCATATGTTTGTGTGAACTGTACAAGGCTCAACTGTCTGTGAAGTTCACAACAGGATTCTTCAGTGTCATTGGGCCACTCCACTAAAATGTGTTTGTTGGCAGTAAGAGGCTTAATGTAGCATGTAATCACTGATGGGAGACACTCTTGTAAGAGTCCTATATCTAATCTGAGCACTGCAGCAGCTAAATGGTTCAAAACATAATAAAATGGTAACTTTTGACTGAAAAGTGACATGGATTATTTATTTCAGTGAGGACACCACAAAATTCATGTGGAAAGTCATTTCATTAAAACAAAAATAATTCTCAAACAAACATTCATTGTAATTATCTTCACAAATGCAGTATCTAAATTTTGACAGACTAAAATAATTATCCTCTAACAAGCACAAGATAAAAAGGTAAACATAATTCAAAATATATCGCCTGGCAGGAGCCTTTAACATCTGTTGTGCACTGGAAGATCGTAAGGCAGCTTAAGACTATCACGCTCACTAAAAAGAAATGTTTCAGTAAGAGTGATGCAGAGTTATGAGTTGAAGTGCCACTTCTGGCAAACTGAACTGAAAAAGTCAAATCAGTTCTCATACACTGTGAAATATAAAGACACCTCACGTGTCCCAAAACATGGTTTCTCTCACAATGAAATGAGACCTGCTTTGTTTTGAACTCTTTAACTTGATCAACACTGGTGTTGCAAGTGAAGAATTTGAGAAAAAGATCACATAAAAGAATTTCAGATTAGTGACATGTCCAGATGCAAAGTGGCTTTCCCTGAGCTTACAGTGATTTCATTATTTGGAATAGACGGTGTTGTGTTTTTAATGTAAAATAATTTAGCACCACTCATTAGCACTTCACATGTAGTCTTTTGTGCACCGGATGATGTCAGTATGAGATCTTGTTAAGTTACCACTTAATCAAAAGCCACTGCAATAAGGCAGAAAGAGTGATGTGATCATTAGATGGCAAAGTTCAACGAGTGGGCGGTCAGAGAAAGACACGAGGAATGACGTTTTCATCATCAGTGTAGCCATATCCCGGGAGCTTGCCATCTTTATAGTACAGGCGAAGGTTCAGTTTGGCGGGCGCAGAGACATACCACATGACCACACCTGTGGGATTCACTGACACCACAAAGTCAGTGGAGTCTTTCAGCGTCATGGTCTTCTCGGTGAAGACGTCATAGATCTGAGAGAGGGTAAAGGAGAAAATCTTAGTGATTCTCCTGACTTAGTAGAGACAATGTCAGCGGGTACAAACACTGCAACTTTCATTGTGCTGTGATCTGGGGAAAAAACTCCTGTAGTTGCTCTAAATTCAGAGCAGCGCTTTGAGCGTAATACGAACTTTGGAGATAGCAATGACCAGATGAGTGGGTATTGCCTGAGTCTAGACAGCTTTTAAAGACATACCTTGTAGCTGCCAGTGGTGTAGTTGAGTTTCCTGAGGGAGGTCTGGTAACGGTATGGCATGTCATTGCGACGACTGAAGAATACCAACGCACTGGCGTTGTTTGACAGGGGGCGCCAGAACACCTGAATGCCACTCTTCTCCTGCCAGAAAGAAATGGTTGAAAAAAATGTGAGTAGTATGAATAACAGCAGAGGATAGAAAAGAATTAAAGAAAAAAGTTAAAACTATAATTAATTCATTTCCATTTTCATCATGAGTGCTCGCAATTGGCTGCAAAATCCATGTGAAAGTGCGTCACCTTAACAATGCGTTTTCCCTGGATGCCCATGGGATCCTGGTTGATACTGATGGCCACTTTGTTCTGTAAGATGCTGCGTGCCCCGCTGCTGATGGTGCGCAGGTCATTAGACATGAAAAGAGGAGCGGCCATAATTGCCCACAGAGCCATCTGAGACCGAGACTGGTCCATGCTGAGGCCGAAGTCGCCAACAATCAGCTGTTGAGGGGAAAGAAAGAAAAAAAAACAAGCAAGGAATCTAAGTAAATGTCCTTTAACATTAGTACATTTCATCATTTGATAATTGAAGTTATCGTACTCATTATGTGCATTATACCAAAAAAACAAACAAAACAATGAAGCCCTTTTCTTTAACTTGTATATAATTATTATGCCAATCAAACAGACCATATCAGGGTCGTTCCACCTTCCAGGTCCGGCTGCGGGTATCAGGACATCCTGGTTTTCAAAGAACCAGTCAATTATGTTCAGGACACTGTCCCAAGAGTCCTGGATGTCACCATAGTTGCGCCACAGGTTGCAGATCTCGCCCAACTGAGTGTAGTTTACCTGTAAACATACAGCAGTTTCACATGGTAAAGACTTCAAATGTATTGTTTTCAGTAATATAAAATATATGTAATGGTCAGGCCTAAACCTAGAGATGTATAATGAACTTTAAAACATGCTTTTAATACCTTAGGGGGCAGGCCACCCTGGTAGGCAGGCCAACTGCAGGAGTAGCCAATGGGACGGCCTGTAGCATTTAAAGCTTTTGACATGAGAGGGTAACCTATCAAAAAAGAGGAAAAAGAGTCAAACAAGAATCCGGATCAGCAATATCTAAGTAACCACACTGGAGAAGTCACTTCCCTCGCTCGTACCTTGTTCTTGCTCTGTGGCATTAGAATAACAGCCGTCATATTTAAACATATCCACCTCCCACTCGGCGAAGGTCTGAGCGTCTATCTCGATCTTGTCCAGCGGGGTGCCGGGGTAGCCCCCGCAGGTGTATGTGCCCATGTCCCCGTAGATCCCCAGCTTGAGACCCCTGTCGTGCATATAACGGGACAGTTTATGGATGCCTCCTGGGAACCTGAGGAAGAGGGAGAGGAAAAGGCATGTTACACCAAAGTGCATATTAGGTGGCACAAAGACATGTACTGATTGTATCATTCAGTACAAAAGATTTCAGCTCAGTTAAAGTACAACATACTGTATGTCTGCATTCAAAGTGAAGCTTTAAATCAGAACTCCACAGCTGTTTGGTTAAGATTATAACCATAATATAACTGTCTTTACAGACCTATGCTGATGCTGCATATAATACAGCATATACACCAAACAGCAGAGAATACCAAAGGTACTGACTAAGCTTTTTTTGTTGGTCATATGACTGCATGACTGTCACATTGTAAGCACCTTGTTTAACAGTTTTATTGACTTACTAGGCTTACGAATGACAGATTGGTGTTTGCACTGAGGAACAATGGCTTGTGCAGGGCCCTGTGAGCGCCCTGCATACACTCTGCCATTACCTTTTAGGGTCAGGCTGCAACCGTCCCTTCTCGTCTCTCTTCTTGGAGGACCAGCAGTCGTCTATGTTCACGTAGACATATCCAAGTTCCTTCCAGCCGTCCTCCGAGAGTCTGTCTGCCATGTCCATGAACAGATTCTCACTGGGAGAGGGCCAGAAATGGCTCATCAGAAGTTGGCTACTTGGTTGACAGTTTAACAAAGTTATAAACACAACACTGATATTTCCTTTTACTTGGTCTTGGTAATATTGTCATCATTTGGTTGCATGTTTGAACATAAAGCAGTCATGGAACAACATTATCATTCATTTGAAGTCCTGTTTCTGTCCACCTGGTGAATGTAAGTCCAATATTTACATCACATTTTAGCTCTTGGACTCTACCAACTCCTGAGGGAGACATCTGGCGCTAATTGCTTCCCTGTGTTTACCAACTAGTTGTTGACTGTGTCTGTCTGTTTGGTGTTGAGCAAGTTGTGTGCTGGAGCTGTCTTTGTTGAAATCTGCCTGCTGTGACTGAAAGCAGCACCACGAGAGCAGAGGGAGTGGATCAGATATGCAGGACTGAAAAAACCATTGATCATCGTCGCTGTAACATATTCATCAATGTCACTGTGGCATTTGTTAATAACAGAACAGAAGCACTGGGCTTTTGTATATAAAGGTATTTGATGAATGTGGCATTTGGTTTAAGATCACTGCTTACTGAAATGACACCAGATCTAAGAAAAAGAAGATCTACTAACCACGTATATATGCACTTGTTTATGCACAATTGAAATTTGTTCAAAGGCTTTTTGGTTGGCAGAAAACTAGTTTGGTCTCCAGAGTTCCACACCCATCTCTTACTGAAACAGGATTTGTGCAGTCAATCAACATAATAACATTAATGGCTGACACTGATGTTGGTCCACAACCTTCAATTATTCATGAGGGCTGAATCTCATCTCAGTATGTGAAACTGATTTGAATAAAAGACTTGTCCGATACTGAACATGATGATCTTTTCCAGCTGTGACATTAAGAAGGGCTTGTTCAAGTGGTGCAATCTGAGTAAGTAAGACTAAATGCTTTTATAGAATTACCTCTTTACATTAATTATTAATCTTAATAATCTGCATATCTAATGGCAAAATTGTCTTGACAATACTTCTTTTATTCTCCTCAGTAACACCTGCTTTCAAAGAGAGGCTTCACAGTGTCGATGTTTTCAGCTGACTTGCCTGATGCAGTTCTTGGGGTCATGCTCGCAGTCGATGTCACAGCGGAATCGTTCCCACGCCAACCAGCCCATGGGAGGCGTCCTCATCTCTCCATTGTCGAGGGCGAGGGTGGCCACGGAGAGCGCAGACACCAACAGGAGCACGGCTGAATGCATTTCTGAAGAAGGAGAGAGGGGAAGCAGGTGTCAGTGCTGTGCGCCATGTGGCATCTCTCACCTGAGCCTCATCTGACTCACTGGGTGTGTGAGTTCAGGCAACAAACCTGTCAGGTGACTTGAGCAGCTGACTTAAGTTCAACCCCAGAAGAGACATAAAGTTCTTTACAGCACAGAGGGTACACAACATGTGGGAGGTAAAGGTGCAGTACAAAAAAAAACATAATTTATAGAATATTTAAGGTGATATGTTAATACCTGGAATTAAATTGACAGTTTTTATTTTAAGTAAAATCGAACTTTTAAATAAATACTAAATAATATAATGTTATATAATACATCTGCTAAAATGTAATTCAGGGTCATTCATTCACTTTAAAGAAAAAGAAACTTACTTATTGAAGTTCAGTGGCTCTGTTTTGGGGGGAAGAAGGTGAAGAAAATCCTCTCAGCTCTCTGCTCAGCTCAGATTTGTAAGTAATTTACCGCAACGAACGCGCCCGTGACCGGTTGTAAGCAAACACACCGAGCTGCTGTTGCAGGAAGTGAAGCGACAGTCACATGACTTTGCGTCAGCTGACCGCAAACTCGGAAGTAGGAGGGGAAAATCCCGGGCTGCGTCCCATTACTGTTTTACCTGCAGAGTTTATTTCCTTTTATCAGCATTTGTCATGTTGTAAAAATGTGGCATCACTTACTGATGAGCGTCATTTATAAAAGGGATTTATAAGCTGTAAGGCTTTATAAATGTTGATTTTTTTTTATTTTATTATTGGCATAGAGACGATATTCAAAACTAGTAAGGAAGTAAGTATACAAAAATGAGTCACGATTTCACTCAACTAGGGTAGAAATGGTGCCAAAAAAAGTTATATTCCAAGTTAGGAGATGCTAATAAACAATTTAGAAATGCTTTTTAGACCATTTGCCAATAAAACGTTTTAGGTTAAGCTATAGAAAACTGGTTGTGGGTTTATAATAATTTATACCAAACTATTAGCCGTCTTTGTCAGTCGCCTATAAATGTCAATAAACCATTAATAAATTGTTCGACAGTGGCACAGTTGTAGTTGGATTTTGGTCCAGCTTCCCTGTAGCCATTTTCCAGAAGGTGAATCAGACCACTGTAAGGGACTAACCAGTGAATTATAAAAACGAGCACAATGTCCTGTTTTTACAGATTTCAAACCCTTTATAAATGGCAGCTTATTATCAAGCTGCAGTTGTTTTTACTTTATTCTGCATTGAAATCAAGACAGGTTGTTGCTGAATTGAAACATAAACCTTTATCTTGCTTTCATGTGCTTTTATTTTTTAACAGACTACCCTGCTGATTCCTCATTACAAGAAATGTTTGTTTCAAAAAGTCCAGTACAAGACTTCTGAGTATGACTTCTGAGCTTTCATGATCTGGACTACAGAAACACTCGCATGTGTCTCAAATCACATTTTTGCACTGATATCTGTGTTCATTTAGATCTTTCCACTTGACTGATACTGTCGAGAAGGGTGAGATTAGATATATCAGTAACACTTTAACTGAGGTCAGATGAAGGAGTGAGGAGTGACGCTTTCTACATCATTGTCACCAGATCCCTGAAGTTTGATCCCCCACCAATGCTATAAAAAAAAGGTGGTGCTTTGGCAGCCACGGAGACAAACCACATGATCACACCTGCAGGGGTCATTGACACCACATAGTCAGAGGTTTTGTGAAGACGCTGCAAGATCTGTGGGGGAGCGGATTATGTATATTTCGTAACTCACTGCACTAACACTGCACTACGGGTGCAACAACTCAATTGAACACACAGATGATTCTTGCAGCTGCTGGTGGTGAAGCTGAATTTACAGTTTACAGGTAAAATGGTTACAACGGGTGCTGCAGGCCTCATAACTGATGGTGTGCAGGTCACTTGATATGAGAAGAGGAGCAGCCATAATCGCCCAGAGAGCCGTCTGAGACCAGGATGGGTATCTGCTGAGGCAGAGTCCCCAATAATTAACTGTTTAGGGTAAATTCAAAATGACAACCTGCTACAAGACTAGCTGCTGTATCCCTACCTAACTCTTGCTTTTACTTGTGCATACCATTTTTCTTTTTACATGTATAGCATGTTCAGTCATAATATACCAATATCACTCTTAATATAAACTGTGTGACATTGCAAAGAGGAAATGGAGATTGCTGCAAAGTTGCAGTTGTGCATCGTGAGAGAGCAGCACACTCAAATTTACTGTATGAGGTACTGATTCTGTCTGCTCTGGGTATACTTTATTATCATTATTATTTATCATTTTCATTTAAATTATATTATCATTATAATTTAAAATACACTTAGAGTTCATTGAGAAAATGTATTTGGGATACAGCTAATGGGACTGCATCAGTTTTGTAATATTTGGTCATTAATTAAATAAATTGAAATTTTGACACATGATTAGATGAAGAGTCTGAATTGATCCAATAGCTGTTGAGATATCTCAGTCTGCACTGCAGTGGTGGATCAACTGATCAACATCACCACCCCTAGATGCACACTGCAGGCACGACTAAAAATACAACTCTAAAAGGGGTCTACAGTTACAGGACTGCAGTTCAAGAGGGCCTACATGCCTAGTTTGGTCTCTGATACAGAGTTACACTTTAATTCCTGAACTTCATTTTATCATTTGATAGTTGGTGTTAATTTGTACGTCTGTCTGTAAGGTTCTTGAGTAACTGGGATTGGCTCCGGCCTGCTGCAACACTGTAAGGATAAACAATGCAGGTAATGGATGGATGATGGATGAATCTCTTCATAAAAAATTAAACATCTTACATTATTTTCCTCTTAGTTTACTAGGTTACTCAGAAAATTCACGGACTGCAAAATTGTTTTCATCTGCATTGCTTCCATCCCAGTAAATTGTTCACAGCGGGGTCTTTTAATCAGGAATAAAACTCTATGGCAATGCATCCATAATGAGTAGAAGGTGGTAGTAGAGTAACAGTGGGGTGGTAGAAATTAATCATAGTATGCACTTTGTTTCTGTGTGACTACTTTCCCATTAATATGTCAGCTATATGGTCAGTGGGAAGGCTGTTATAGGCTATTTTATAGTTTTGTTTTCTTGGGTTTTTACCATACCCTGGATAAGCAGGGGCTCTTGGAGTGGTGGTCTGATCATTTACTAATACAACAATCTGAAAAAAACTGCTTCCAACATACTTAAGTACATACAGCTAGTATGCAAGTACATAAATACAGCTGTGAATTAAATATAGTGTAGTAGAAAGTACTGTGTTTTCCACAAGTTGCCATCCTCAAGCTGAATAAGCAGATCAGTAACTGGGGGAGTAGTAAGGTATGAGGTCAAATGTACAGGTGGAGAAAAGAAATCCTGCCAAGTATTAGTAGGACATGATGTAAGAGACCTGTAGCACCTCAGTGTTATGTTATCCTTTCAGTCCTCTAATAATGGGAAATATTTCTGACATCCAGAATATTTGCATCTTTTCTCCAAGGTGTTTTTTTTCAGTTGGATCAGATGAGGGACTGCAACATATCAGATGTAGCATAGTGCAGCAGAGTCCAGCAGGAGGCGCACTAAGGCTGGGGGGAAAAAAAGTCATTTCAACCATTACAAAAACTTTATTCATACTACAGCCTGAATTCAGTTTTATATCATACAAAGAGAAGGAAAATCATGCATTGTAATATACTTAATGGTTTATTATGATAATGTAATATTTGTGATTATATGTAAATCTGATTATTTTATACAGTGGAGTGTCACATTGCTGCTCTGACACACACTTTTGTTTCTTCCTGGTTGGTTCAGCCCACTGTATCAATCAGGAAGAGGTGGGGCCTGTGTGGTCGGTGCACAGGGAGACACGGGGAGCCATGGCAGAAACAAGTCTGGGTAAGGTGACTTCAGAGATATGAAGTAAAAATAATAAGGCCACAGAAATAAGCTAAACTATAGATTTTGAACAGTATTTAACACATCCACGCAGCAGCTTGCATGCGATGCACAGAGGACTCAGAGCTGATGTCTGAACAGTGTTAAAGCTGCAGTTTAGCCACAGTGTGAAAGTTAAAATGAGCCAGAGCCCAGATGGAGCATAAAGGAATATAATTTGTGTTGAACCACCTGTACAGGTGTGTGTGTAGTGAGAAGCTCTGTTGAAATGTTTGTTGTTCTTTCGCAGCTCAGACAGACTTCCTGGTGTTAAGTTTCAGCGTGGAGCCATTGAAGTGGTTTCACTTCTTCTTAAAGAGACAGAAGCAGTTCACAGCATGTGGACAAGAGTCTGTGCACAGTGGTGGAGGAGGTCTAAAGAGCCTTTACTTAAATGAAAGTAGTGATATCACAATATAAGAGTCATACGTTCAAGTCCAAGCACACTCTCCCAATACAGTTTCTAAAGTAATACTATTATATATTAGTACAATCATAATATTAATAATGTTTATTTACATAGTACTCACCAAATCTGTGATTACTAAGTGCTTTAACACTAGAACTACCAAGGCGGTCATTTTGACCGTTTTGAAATTTTGCAATGTAATAACTTTGTTGAATTTAAACCCATGTAACTGTAGGACCCTGACTTTTCCTAAATGTGTGTATATTTTATTCAACTATTGTTATTTTCTTAAAACTACAAAACACAAAAGAGTTCTGAGTATTTCTACCTAGAACTCCCAAAACGGTCATTTTGACCCAGACCTTATATTATGACCTTATACGACCTTATAGACGGTGTCGAATTTCAGAATTTGATACTTTTCCCTCTCTTTTTTTCCCCTCTCTTTCACTGTTGCCTAGCAATTTTTTTTCTAGTTGCTTTGAAGACAATAAAGAGTAGAGTAGAGTAGCAGAGGTGACACTGGCTGATCCTGGCTCTGACAGAGATTCAGGATCATTCCCACTCCAAGCCGACTGGACACTGGACACATCCTAAATCTGCTGTCATTCAATCTACAAAATATTTATGCTACTGATTGTTGTTGTTGATGTTTGTTAATAACTAGCGTAACATTAAATATAATTTATTCTAATATTTTATATTGATTATTAAAATTATAGGCAAATAATGTATGAGGGGTTAAAATGACCGCTATGGTAGTTCGAGTGTTAAAACGAATTAATCAGAAAGGGTCTTAAAACGAACCAATCAGAGAGGGTCTTTAAACCAACCAATCAGAGAGGTTCTTTAAACGAACCAATCAGAGAGCGCTTTAAAAAGAACCAATCAGAGAGGGTCTTCAAAAGAACCAATCTGAGAGGGTCTTTAAACCAACCAATCAAAGAGGGTCTTTAAACCAACCAATCAGGGAGGGTCTTTAAACGAACCAATCAAAAAGCATCTTCAAACCAACCAATCAGAGAGGGTCTTTAAACCAACCAATCAGAGAGCGTCTTCAAACCAACCAATCGGAGAGGGTCTTCAAACCAACCAATCAGAGAGGGTCTTTAAACCAACCAATCAGAAGGGGTCTTTAAACGAACCAATCAGAGAGCATCTTCAAACCAACCAATCAGAGAGCGCCTTAAAAAGAACCAATCAGACAGGCTCTTTAAACGAACCAATCAGAGAGGGTCTTTAAACCAACCAATCGCAGAGCGCCTGAAAAGAACCAATCAGAGAGGGTCTTTAATCCAACCAATCAGAGAGGGTCTTTAAACCAACCAATCAGAGAGGGTCCTCAAACGAACCAATCAGAAGGGGTCTTTAAACGAACCAATCAGAGAGCGTCTTCAAACCAACCAATCGCAGAGCACCTGAAAAGAACCAATCAGAGAGGGTCTTTAATCCAACCAATCAGAGAGCGCCTTAGAAAGAACCAATCAGAGAGGGTCTTTAAACGAACCAATCAGAGAGGGTATTTAAACCAACCAATGGCTGAGCGCCTTAAAAAAAAACAATCAGAGAGGGTCTTCAAACCAACCAATCAGAGAGCGTCTTCAAACCAACCAATCAGAGAGGGTGTTTAAACCAACCAATCAGAGAGGGTCTTTAAACCAACCAATCAGAAAGCTTCTTCAAACCAACCAATCAGAGGGGGTCTTTAAACGAACCAATCAGAGAGGGTCTTTAAACAAACCAATCATGGAAGGTCTTTAAACGAACCAATCAGAAATTGGCTTCAAACCAACCAATCAGAGAGGGTCTTCAAACGAACCAATCAGAGAGGGTCTTTAAACCAACCAATCAGAGAGTGTCTTTAAACCAACCAATCAGAGAGGGTCCTCAAACCAACCAATCAGAGAGGGTCTTCAAACCAACCAATCAGAGAGGGTCTTCAAACGAACCAATCAGAGAGCATCTTCAAACGAACCAATCAGAGAGCGCCTTCAAACCAACCAATCAGAGAGGGTCTTCAATCTAGCCAATCAGAGAGGGTCTTCAAACCAACCAATCAGAGAGGG
>JBAJHX010000031.1:12933291-12974921 GCA_037176925.1 Amniataba percoides | reverse complement strand
CACACACACACACACACACACACACACACACACACACAATCACAGCTAAACTTTGCTTAATGAGATAATATATTTCCTTATTTAGGGCAAACACACACATATGCACAAACACACCTGTGAGGAAGAACACCCTATGCTGCCTAATTACAGTGTGTTTTGCTCGGCTCAGGGCTAATAGCTTGATTAGAGAGACTGTTGTTTTCGCCAGCGGAGCCACCGTCAGGGACTTGACACAACACGGTCAGATTAAACTCCACCAGCAGAGCATCTGCAAAAGTTATGGCAGGATGTGATTTGATATTTTTAAAGCATTTCAAAACGGACATTTTTTTTTACTCTCAGTGTTGCTTTTTCTATTGTATTCCTTTTGCAGCAAGATTATGTTTATGTCTCAACTGAATTGCATGTAGGGCATCAAATCTTTGGCCAGGAGTGACACATAAACAAAAGATTAAAGAGACAGTTTGGGCTCCAATTGTAGATAAATGTAACTCACTTTCATTGCAATCAAACTGTAAATAAACTAGAAAAGTGTTCTTCTTAGCCATTTTATGCTCATTAATTATCTCCTTTCGTGCCATAAGGGTGTCAGCATTTGAAAGTCACTGGCAATATTTAACTTTAATTTAACAAAGTCAAAGTCATGAGCTCTCTCCAGCCTTGATTTTATACATTTAATCCTCATATTTGATCACTGTCTTAGTGAGAGATGGGGGAGATGAGGAAGAGTGGTGACATGGAGATGAAGATGACAGAAACAGTTAGAGAAAGAAAGTACATTTCCCAAAGGGCCTTTTAAGTGGGGGTTTGGCAGAAGACAGGTAAAACCAGCCAACCAGAGCACAGCTGATCAGTTAACAGGATCTCTTGAGGACTGCGAGGGTCTATTTACTGCTTCAGTTATGCTATGCACACACACACATACACACAATCGCCCATGCATACACACTTGTATGGTCACATAGGGACATTTTGTTTATGAGTGTCATTAGCAACTGACAAAACTCACTTTCCCTCCACTGCGTCTCCCTGTAGGAGGAGCTATTGCTGTCCATCCTGCCCAAACACATAGCTGATGAGATGCTGCAGGGCATGAAGAACCAGGCCAATCAGAAGGAGGTCCAGCAGCAGCAGTTCAACACCATGTACATGTATCGTCATGAAAACGTCAGGTTGGGACCCCAAAATCAGCTTCTTTTTTTTTAAGGGATTTTTCATAGCCCTTAAGAGTTGTTGTAGATCACCTGTCAGAGGGAGGTTTTTTTTTACAGTTTGGTCAATTTTGCATCGCAACCTCTCCACTTCTGTTTCAGCATCTTGTTTGCTGACATTGTGGGCTTCACCCAGCTGTCCTCAGCCTGTAGTGCCCAGGAGCTCGTAAAACTGCTTAATGAACTGTTTGCCCGCTTCGATAAACTGGCAGCAGTGAGTGTCTCTCTCCTTCTGTCTCTGTTGGAGTTCCCTGAATTTTAACCAATGTGCTCATATGTCATGCTCTGTTAAATGACTTAAGCCAAAACTCCCCATCTTGCAGCAATACCATCAGCTGAGGATTAAGATCCTCGGAGACTGCTACTATTGCATCTGTGGCCTTCCTGACTTCAGAGAGGACCATGCCGCCTGCTCCATAATGATGGGCCTAGCTATGGTGGAAGCCATCTCGTAAGTGCTGATTTCACATTGACAGTTGAGAAAAGCACAACATTGTTATGCACTGGTGTTTGTTCCAAAGCTTACGTATTAGACAAGAAGGAATAATATGAAGAAAATATGTATAAGCACAGTATAAAATATGAATGAAAAGAAGAATTGATGAGGAAGACAGTGGACCAAAAGCTTGAAATTGTATGTTATGAAGATGAAAGAAGAAAAGGACACATAAGAGACGACACGTGATGAAATATGCTTTCCCTCTTACTTCAGGTACGTACGAGAGAAGACTAAAACTGAAGTGGACATGCGAGTGGGCGTCCACACAGGCACTGTGCTGGGAGGAGTGCTCGGCCAGAAGAGGTGGCAGTTTGACGTCTGGTCCACAGACGTCACTGTAGCCAATAAGATGGAATCTGGAGGGATCCCTGGGTGAGAGGGCAGCCCTTTATTTCACTGACACGGTAAATAGTCAAGTTCTTTCATGCATTTTGTTTCAAGAATTTTTGTGTGCCACACAGGAGAGTGCATATTTCCCAGTCCACAAAGGACAGTCTGCATGGAGAATTTGAGCTGGAGCCGGGGGAAGGTGGAGAGAGGTGCGAGTACCTGTTGGAGAAAGGCATCGACACTTATTTGGTTCTGGTGTCCAAGCAGGTGGCAAATGGGCTCAGTGGAGATGTGAGGGTCTTTTAAGGAAATTCTCAGCTTATCCTGTTTTTAAAGAGACAGTTTTGTTAGTTACATTTTTGTGTAAATCACAGTAACAGTTGTTTTTTGCTTCTTCTCTGGTCCACAGAAACCAGGCACATTATCCAACAGAAACTCAAACCAGTTGATCAACACTACAGCAACCAATGGAAACGCAGCTTCACCCCAATCCACACCCACGGAGTCTAAACAAGAGGTGAATTATGATAAATGTCTTTATTTATTGTCAACTGTAAACCGTCTGCTACACAGACCCAGGTCTTAATGTCAGTGGGTGAGAGTAACCATGCACAGGAACACACTTTATCCTCAGTACCTTTCAATTCTTTGAAAAATCTTATAAGAACACTCAATAATCTCACCTGTCTGATCTCTCCTGCCTCCCTGACAACCTCAGAGGAGCAAGATGGTGGAGGAACAAGTGATCAACAGACGGCTGCAGCAGGAGCTGCTGGAGAGAGAAAGTCAGCAAATGTAAGACAGTGAGACGAATAAGAAAAGAAACAAACCCAGAGGACAATAATAGCAGATGCTGATATGAATGTTTAAGGCTGTTAAAGTATCTGAAATGACCAAAAAGTGGACTGAAATGTATTCAACTGTGATATAAGATGTTTGCACTACAAGTAAATCTGTCCTCAACCATTCTGTCAGCCACCTCAAAGGCTTTTTTTTCTCGCTGTGCTCCTCACAGAATGAAGGATCACAAGATAAACTCTGTGTCGTTGCGTTTTGTGGATGGAAAGTTGGAGGAGCATTACTCCTCGGAGAAGGAGAAGCGAAGCGGTGCTGCCTTCTGCTGCTGCATCATCGTGCTCTTCTTCATTACAGCCATGGAGGTGTTCATAGACCCACTGTGAGTTTACTATTATTACACTCCTTACATCAGCTTATAAAATATGTTTATTGCACACTTTAGACGAAAATGCATGCAAACTTTGAAATGTTGAGTTGACGTGTGAGTTAATGCATGAATGAAAACGGACCGTCGGACCAGTAAACTGATGCAAGATGTGTTCTCTTCTTCTAGTTTGGTTGTGAACTACGTGACTCTGGCTATAGGGGAGGTACTGTTGCTTATCCTCACCCTGTGCTCCCTGGCTGCCATCTTCCCCAGGGTGAGAAAACAAGATTAGCATCTGTAGTTGTGGTGATGGGAAACAGAATGTATTGAACAGTGATTTCAAACCTTTTTTGCCTGACATCTTCAGCAACAGAAGTTTAATCTCTCTGAAACAGATGTACACAATCATAAAAGGGAAAATTAGCAATGCTTTACTGTTTTGTTTTGTTTTTTTTTGTTTTTCTTTACCTTTTCAGTGAGTCCAATTTCCAATGTTTGTTTGTCGCAGATGTTCTCCAAGAGGTTGGTGTCTTTCTCATTGTGGATTGATCGCACACGGTGGGCGAGAAACACGTGGGCCATGGCAGCCATATTTGTTCTTACCATGGCTGTGATCGCTGACATGGTATGACACACTTTGTTACAAGTTTGACACACTGCCTGTGTGTGTGTGTGATATGGCACATATGTTTTCTCAAGTGAATAAAAGTTATTAAAAAAAAACATTGTGACATAGTAGCTTCACTGGGAATTCACATAAAATAACTAACTGTAGATTAATAATTTTGGTTATTTCAGGGAATTAAATACTTAAAAACCAAGGAACTTGCTTCTTGCAAGATATTAATCGAATACTGGCATCATGAAATGTATTTTCATATCAACTAACCTAAGCGAGTGTGCATCTTTCCACTTGTGTGCTTCCACTTTGTCCTCATCAAACTAACACTGCCTTTTATGTGTCTGACTACATGTTCCCAGTGGGGTCTATTAGTTGTCTGTCTCGCTGCCTGCTGGCTCATTTGTCACAGCCCCACAGGAGCAGCTTGTTAAACACACTGCTGCCTTCTCAGTGTGACTTTTTTTTTTTGCTGTCATGTTGAGGTGACAGTCACAGTTGAACAAAAATGCTTGAAAAAATAAATGTATTTTTACTATTGCTGTTGTTGATATATGTAACAGAATTATTTATAACCTACAGTTTACACAGTATATTTAATTTAATAAAATGCCATATGATATGTCTGTAAATGTACACTTAAAAGTACCAGCAGGAATTATCGTCTAAAACTGACACTGAAATTAATAAACAGATTTGTTGAACGCAGTTATTTGAATTCATCACGTCCTAGCTATTAATATTGAGCCACATAATGTGTTTTCTGATAATTACTCACGCACTTCATCTCTCATGTCGCAGCTGAGCTGTGTTCCACCGTCCCTTCGAGTCCTCAACAGCACCTCTGGACCCACGTTGGAGTCACTCGGTGACCGAGGCTGCTCAGAGAATCCAAAACACTACAGCTTCATGGCCGTCATGTCCCTCATTGCCACCGCCATGTTGGTACAGGTCAGCCACCTGATTAAACTGGGACTGATGGTGCTGGTCGTCACAGCAACTGGAGCTGTTAATATCTACAGCTGGCGGGATATATATGACCTGTATGACTATATACAGTTTGCCTCGTACAGGTGAGAAATGGTTGAAGCAG
This sequence comes from Amniataba percoides, assembly GCA_037176925.1. NCBI lineage: Eukaryota > Metazoa > Chordata > Actinopteri > Centrarchiformes > Terapontidae > Amniataba > Amniataba percoides. The sequence goes on along the minus strand of JBAJHX010000031.1, from coordinate 12,970,004 downwards.
ATCAATGAAAGCTATCTTTATATTTTTAAAATAAATCAACCAAAATATAAATAACAAATCTTTATCTGTTTGTACAGTCCAGTGTTAATTAATTACTATCTTTGTGTGTCCAGAACATCCATAGTACCATCCAAGTACCTCATGACCATGATGATCATCGTCATGATGATTGGCTTCTACTTCTTTGCCCGCCATGTGAGTCACTGTCTCCTGCACACCCACAGTGCATCACCTCAGCTTGTCTGCCACTGCCTTGAAAGTCAGCACCTACAGTGGAACGCCTCCAGTAACAGAGCATCTCCAAATAATCTACTTACTCAATATTATACTTACCTTCCATCTGTGTGTGTGTGTGTGTGTGTGTGTGTGTGTGTAGTTGGAGCATCAGTCCAGGAAGCTGTTCCTGTGGAAAATTGGTGTGCACAACCAGAAGGAGAGGGTGTTCGAAATGAGGCGCTGGAATGAAGCCTTGGTCACCAATATGCTGCCGGAGCATGTGGCCAAGCACTTCCTGGGCTCTAAAAAGAGAGATGAGGTACATGTCGGCATGTGCTGAGTTGCAGGATGATTTAAGTGAGGGGCAGCAAGTAGACATAAAGACAATGACACGATGAGTCAGGGATGTCAGGAAGGTGGAGGAGGGCTGCCAAAGAGTGTGATGTTATTTAAAAACCATTCCAGCATACACCATCATCAGGGAGGATAACTGGAAAAAAAGAAGTAACATATCTTTGTTTACTGCATTATTGAAATAATGAAGCACCTGCACCTCTTGCAAAACAGTCATTTGCATTTCAGTGCCATCTTGTGGTGCAATTCATGATTACCTGTTAGTGCTCTCCTAAGGTGTATTCTAATAATATAAAGGTTTTTTTTTAGACAAAGACTTTATGCATGCAGAAGTATTAACAATAGATAATCAGAGCAAACTAACTTAATTCCATGTGTGGTTTGTAGGAGCTGTACAGCCAGTCTTACGATGAAATAGGTGTGATGTTTGCTTCCATCCCCAACTTCTCTGATTTCTACACGGAAGAGAGCATCAACAATGGAGGCCTTGAGTGTCTCAGGATTCTCAATGAGATAATCTCAGACTTTGACAGCGTGAGTCTCTTCCGTCTTTGTGCATATTGAGAAGTAACGGCACAGCTCTCGTGTAGCTGCAGAGGTTTTAAAGGCCGTGGACTCCTCCTCATCGATTAACTGATGTCCATTTCCTCCACCAGTTACTAGACAGAGATGAGTTCCGCTGCATCACTAAGATCAAGACTATAGGAAGCACCTACATGGCGGCTTCAGGCCTCACTCCAGAGAGCAACACAAATGGATACAGCAACCGCAAGGTGTGAAAACTTACTAGTCCAGGACATCTTAACTTGCAGTGATCATTTAACTGATTGTCAACTGTTGCTCCACAGCCAGAGGACCAGTCAGTGATTGAGCGCTGGCAGCACCTCTCTGACCTGGCAGACTTCGCCTTGGCTATGAAAGTCACCCTCAACAACCTCAACAAACAGTCCTTCAACAACTTCATGCTCCGGATCGGTTAGTGTGTGTGTGTTTGTGTGTATGAGTAAGCCTGTCCATTTCCACATTCGCAAGCGTGGTCGTTCATGTTTCCCTCGTTGATCCTCTTCAGGTCTCAATAAGGGGGGAGTTTTGGCCGGTGTGATTGGAGCTCGCAAACCTCACTACGACATCTGGGGCAACACGGTCAACGTAGCCAGCAGAATGGAGTCCACTGGAGTGATGGGAAACATCCAGGTGCATCCACGCTCCTCTCCTGTCATTATTGATGCTACATTTCCAATCCCCAGTTGCTGAATTTAGCTTGTCGCCTTTATATATGTTATGCCCTGCACTGCCCTCAGGTGGTGGAGGACTGCTACAACATCCTCAAGGAGTACGGTTTCCGCTTTATCCGGAGAGGGCCCATATTCGTCAAAGGGAAAGGGGAGCTGCTCACCTTCTTCATGAAAGGAAAAGACAAACCCAGCAGCAATGGCTGTCCAGTGACTACTACTACTCTTCCACACCAAGTCGACTCTTGACTTTAATCACCTAACAGCCAGTAACACAAGGATAAGGATATTTCTCTCATATACACAGGTTATATAGATCTTTCTCATACACTCTGTAGCAACGTAAAGCATTTGGAAGTTGACTGACACAACTAAACAATGCTATAACGGGCTTTACAACTGTGAAATACCATTTCATTCACAAAAAAACTTAAGAGCAGAAACTGATTCTGTATAGTTTTACATGTTTCAGGAATACAGCTGACAATCTCACAGAGCTCCTGCATTACAGATGATTATCACTTTGCACTTGATTCATAGAGTGCTATGAGAATTACAGGCTTGGAACAGGTGTATAAATGACTTTTCTTTGTTTTGTTTTACCTTGAGCTCAGGTTTTTGTAAAATAATGTAGCTTAATCACGCTGTATTTATACTGTGTTAATAAAAGATGTTTGCACTAAGTTTTTGAGAATATTTTGTTGATCTTTGGATGCTGTGTTGGTCATCCTATGCTCAGATGAGCAGAGCCATGTGCTCACCAAGTTCAACAAACCAGTAAGAATGGGAAGTTGTCCAACCTTTGCTATGACAGCAGTGTAGTATGTCCAAATGTTAGACTACTGATACTGCTGTGCTAGTATGCTGAAGGTATGAACTGTTAGAAGACAAGGGCAGGTCACCAGTCCTGGATGTCCTTATTTTTCATTAGTAGATTGGTAAATGGAACTGATCAGTGATCTAATTATAAATACAATGCATGTTTCGCTGGCAACTTGTTAGTCATTTATTCATTAATTCACTCATTTACACATGCATGGTTGCAAAAAAGCCCTTGATCAGCCTTTGTTGTCTGTGATCTTACTGTCTACAAAAGCGTGGCCTCACAACAAAAAATCAAAACAGATGAGACCTGACTCTTCTTGGGCATGCTGGCTTGCTAAAATGGCTTATTAGCGCTTTTAATGATAACTATTTCTTACATCTGTGCTGTCAAAATGGATTCTGGGACGAGGCTCTGTTTTTGCCAGTGTTTCATTCTAGATTAATGGTTTGGTAAATCAAAATAACAATACATAACAAGTGAATCATAGTCATTAATATAATGATGATGTTAATGGATTTGAAAAGTAACTGGGATTAATATCTAGATTACAGCGGTACACTAATGTCATGACAGATTTTCTTGATTAGATTAGTTATATGATAATGACAAATTAATAGTGTCCTAATCTGTACAGTATTGTACATCTGTTTTTATATACTTAAATCTGGACTGGTCATTTATGTATTGCTTGTTTTTCAGTACACGTACTTCTGGCCAAAAAAAATGGGAAATTATTTGTCTTTGCCATGTAAAAACAGCCTAAAAAGATATGTGAGCTGGACACCAGAGGAAAGTCAACATGAGGTTCACAGACAATAGGTTTATCAGCTTTAATGACCATGTGTACACACACAAGGAATTTGATACCAGTTTTTACACCACTCAATGTACATCCTACTGACTGTATATAAATATTTATGTATAAGAATATATATTCATTGATTTACATATATACAAACATACACACGCATGTTCTGTTCAAAAGTTCCTATGGTGCATACACAGAAATAGATATGCATACAGTTTAAAACAAGGAAAACAGGTGGACGAGGCAAAAATAAAAACATTAAATTACTATGTACAATGTATCACATCATGCGAAAAAAATAGAAAATAATAATAACAACAATAACAATAAAATGCAGACAGTAAGACAATAGTGCAATGGAGGCTGAAGTAAATATGATTATTTCAACAGGTAGTTATGTGCAAGAGGTGGGTGGAAGTGTTATTAAGACGGACAGATAGAAACAGGTAGCTTTATATATAAATGCGGGATATATTAAAGTCAAGTCCCCCGGAGACACCGAAATGAATTTTAATCCAGTGTGTTATTGTTGTCACTTAATTATTATGCTAACGAGGTTTTCATGCGCCACCCCTGGATTATAATTCTACCCGGAAGCCTGGCAGTGTAGGAATTTCCGGTGACGTCAGGGCGTCAGGACTCCATTAGAGCTGCAGCTGTTTTGAGAGAAACAACAACAAAAAACGGGCGAACTGACAGCGGCTCCACAGTGACAGTCTGTTCCGAGCCCCGCGACGAGGCCTCAAACCTGGAAGCTTAACCCTCATTTCCCACCCGGAGCTCCGCCGGCTTCTAACCACGGCCGCTCTCGGTGAGGAAACTCTGGCCTCCGCTTCCTCCTCCTCCGACTCGGACACCGGCGGAGCGTCGCCGCCCCCGCGGAAGAAGCACCGAGCCTCGGCGGCGGAGGGAGCAGGAGAGCCCGGGGCTTCAGCAGTCGTAACAGGCCTCTCTGGAGTTGTCTTAGGACTTGCCGCACACTCCCAAGCCACCTCCGCCATCCACTTTAACCGAAGCGTCGTCGGCAACCTCAGTGGCAACATGCAGGCAAACGGGGCAGGACAGGGGCAAGAATCCTCGGAGCTCTCCTGCCTGAACAGCGCACAAAACGGGGAGTCGTCCTCGGCCGGCGGAGCCCACTCCAACGGGCTCCTCTCCGGCGCGGACAACGGGAACAGCGTCGGTGCCAGTAACGGCTCCTCAGCCGGGCCCGGCTCGGGGACTTCGGCTGCCTCCACGGCCTCCAGCTCGGAGGTCGGCTCGCTGAAAAAGAAGAAGCGGCTGTCGCAGGCGGAGGAGGATGTCATACGATTAATAGGGCAACATCTCCACGGACTGGGGCTGAAGTAAGTCAACTCAAAGTGGAAGCTTTAGCGCAAAAATCCACACACCTCTGCACCATAAAAAACCGTCAACCACCGTGTGTCTGCTGCTGTTTTGGCGTGTAAGTGGCAAATAGCAGCTGGTAAAAGCCCTGTTAGTGCGCCTGACAGACACAAACATGGGGGGATGGGGCATTTAGCTCGGCAGCTGGTAGAAAGAAGGGGTCCATCTTGCACAATAACACTTAGCTCCACGGCTAACAGCACTGTTGTGATCGTGGATCACTAAAAACCCTTCGTGCAAACACAAACCACGGCGTGACATTTGGCTGCTTTACTCGATGTGGTGTTTTTTTTCGTAATGTCAGCAGCGCCGTGATGCGTTAATTAACGTTAACGGAAATGGCACCGGGTTAAAAAACAAGCATTACATCATCTTAACGTTTGGTAACGTTCATTCAGGCTTGTTGTGGTTTGGAAAGCTAAAATTGAAATGTCATGACAGTGAAGGAAACTTGATTTAGCTGCTGTTTAAGTGCACAAGCAGGATTGTTGGATTTTTGCGCTTGCGTGAAAATAAAACTGCGGAGGAATTATTAATGTGGTTTTTCCTCATCATCAAACCTGGATTGTTGGGAAACATTATATATATATATATACACACATACACATACATACATTTATATATGTATGTATACAATAATTTCGTAGGAGGATCATTAATAGGTTATGAAAACTGTTATTTTGGTATTCAGAGTGCAACCCTTTGCACGTCTTGAGCTGTCATCCGGAGCTTTTGTTTTTTTTTTTTTTTCAGATTTAATTGTGATTTCACATGGCTACCTAATGGGCATGACAGCTTTCCATGGTGGATTGATATCTTCATTTTTCTGTCACTGTCACCATGTCAGAGCAACGTGTCAGTCAGCCACCAACTGAGGCGTGCATTTATGTAAAGACAGCACCGTGGGCCACATTTGCTCCTGAATTGAGCAGAATCGGTCTGTTTCATGGCGGCTGGAAGAATGCGCTCTCTACCAGCTGTTTCAGATGGATGCGCTGTGTTTGGATCTAATTATAGCATAGTGGGGGTTTCGAGAAATGTATGTCTAGCCCTCCTCTCTTTCTTCCAAGAGGCCGTGGAGCCCGCTGTCGGACAGCCCGGCATCCGCAGACCCCCGGCATCCAGCTGAGAGAGTGGAGCTTCCATTACAAAGCATTATAAAAGATAGCCTGACATCGCTGTGTTTATATAGAGAGGATGGGTCGGGGGTGGTGGGGGTTGTGATGAGATAGATACATGGCATTGCCTGGTATGAAACAGAGCCCCCACATTTCAGCTGGGGAAATGCATGAGAAATCAGCAGCCAGCCAGATGAGAGGCACAACACTGAGCTGCTGCGCCACTCCATTGATACCTGAGAATGATGTCATCATGCTGAAGGTGTCAGACACCCCCATCCCCAACCCACTTTCATTATATCACACACGCGCACCCCGGTAGAACTGTTAGCAGTGGGGGAGTGTGTTTAGCAGAGAGGTGGTGGTGTTTGGACAGATGGCCACAGTTCATGGTTGACAGGCTGAGAGGATGATGTCAACTGCAGCGTGTGTTAGTGAACCTCCTACTGTCCGCAGATAATGCTCCGGTGACACAACTGCTCATGGCCGGCTTCCTCCAGACATTGTTGGCCCTCGTTCTATTGTCAGCCACTGACGTTCATGCTAAAATTATTGTTGCTGATCTCCCACTCACCTGTTTGCTACCCTCGTGAGCAGAGCACAGTAGCAATAGTTAAAGGTTATTAAATAATCAAGTAAAGATGGATAATCTGCCAAGAAATGCCACTTCATGTAACAATGTGCTTACTTTTCAGCATCCTGATTGGGATCTAAAATATCATCTATACTTAATTCTTAGTTTTAATTAGTCATTTTTAAAGGCATTATAATTATCCTCTCTTATCTTTTTATTCCATCTGTCTTGTGTCTACATGTCAGCCTAACTTTGTCTGCCTCTCTGTCTCTGTAGTCAGACGGTGGACTTGCTGATGCAGGAATCAGGCTGCCGACTGGAGCACCCTTCAGCTACCAAGTTCCGCAACCATGTCATGGAGGGGGAGTGGGACAAGGTTGGTCCTGAGTTACCATGGTTACATAATACAGAGCACTTTGATATGCAAGGAATAGGTGACCTTTCTAGTGATCTGTTGTACTGTACTGCGTATCTTTGCAGATCCTCGCATATGACGCCAAAAGCAAATGTGACTCTTTTGGGAATTGTTCAAGAAAACATAAGCAAAGAACTTAAAGTGGTCTGCCACACTTGCGCATGTTCGTAGTATTATTTGTTACATGTTGGGCAATTCATCCCTGACAAGTACTAATTAAAGTCAGCCTTACTGCTGTTAACAGACAACTTTAGAGTACAAAATTCACATGTTTCTTGTCATGTATCGAATTTGTCAGAACATTGTTTTAGCTGCTTACAATAATAATGTTTAGAGCTCAGGAAAAAGTCTAACCTCTGGAGATTGAAAAGTGTTTGGTCAGCCAGCTGGTATAGACGGGTGTGTGGTAGAATGAAACTTATCATTGTTATAATTATGTATTCTGAAAGGTCCAACATACCATTTTTAATCATCTTTGTGTCAAAATAACCAAGCACAGTTCCCAGTATGTGCCCATTTAATATATGAAAAGTAAGGTTTACCCGAACACCCAAGCAGCATAGCAGTGTGTTACTGCAGAATGTTATGAGTGCCTATAATGTGGACTTTGAAAACATTTGGTTTACGTTGGCACATTATAAAAAAAAAGTTTATAATGTGCTCTCAGTGGTATTACCCTGTTCTGACTGCAGAATAACTCCCATTCCAGCATTTTAGGACTGATGTTGTAAAAATACACACCATGTCAGAAGTGCAGGATGGAAAATTAACACCAGCTTTCAGCCAAATGGTGATGCCTTTCTGGATTCTTTGTACTCTGTATAAAACAGTTGTAAACCAGCCGCTCATTTCACATTTGTTTATTCCAGAAATTGTTTTTTCCCAACAGGCAAAATAACAAGAGAGACCAATATTTTTTATGAGAAATCGAGGCGTTATGTTTTATAGTTATGATCACAGTAAATGGATATCAGCTCCATTCTCAAAGCCTCAATTTACTCATCTCAAACAGAAAGAGACCATGAGATTATGTATATTACTGCTCATATGATTAGCTTTTTTTTCTTTCTCCTGTGCATGCCTGGAAACTGCTGAGCTAACCATTTCTCTCTCTGTCTCTCCCCTCCATCACCTTCCTTTTGTTTTGGTCCAGGCTGAGAATGATCTCAATGAGCTGAGAGCACTGATGCATTCTCCCAACGCTATTGTGGTAAGCGCCCCCCTTTCCCAAACCTGAAGCGAATGATGGCTGCTAAGTTAGGAAGCAAAGCTGGAGGTTCTAGAACGGTACCGTTATAATGCGGGTCTGCAGGTTCTCGTTGTGGGACACTGAAAGATAAAATGTTCTGGATGATCCCTTAGGAAGCGTAGTGGCAGGAGTGGACGTCATATTAGATTTAGAGTGCACGATTCTGCTGTTTTTAAGACAAACGTTCGCTGTTGCAGGCATGTCTTTTCCCCTGTTCTTTTCGCCTGTGCTTACGTTGATAAATCTTGTAGATGCATTTTGATTAATGTCATGTAACTAAAGCCCTAGTGATTGTTCGGTTAGTATGAGCTGATATTAACCTGTTGCAGATTGCATTGGTGTGTGTGCCAGTAGATCCATAACAAGAAATTGAATTGCAATACAGAAACACCAAAGATATGTTGAAATAGATTAATAACAATTCTCAATTATTTGGACATTACTGACAAGTTGATTTTTTGTGAATGTGGTGTTGATCTACACCAGTGATCCCACAATGCATTGCACACTGGCAATAATGGAGCTATGCACAGCTAGAAATAGTATACATTTATAATGGATGGAAAAAGAAATAAAGATGGCTCAAGGACATCTTTAAAGAAAAGCTTACATTTTTAGAAGACTTTTTTAGAAAACTTTAGTTTTCTCTCAAAGTTTGCAGATTTGATTTAAGTCTGTTCATCCTATACCATTTCTTGTTGATACAAAATAATAAAGGCGCATGTATACTAATAGCTCAAAGGGTTTACTATGAAGATTTGTATGATAGCACATACAGTATTAGTTAGGAAACGGGACTTGGCTTTGGCTAATTAGCCCCAGCTTGTATGCAAATTATCAGAGAAGATGATGTTTCAGAAATGGTCCTGTGTGTCTCAGACAGACTTCTGATACAGGGCAGCAGCACTTGACTAACTGCCATGACCAGTTGGTTTATTGAGATAATGGCAGTAGCTGTTGATTTTCAGCCGTATGTACAGTGTGAGTAGCCATTTTAGGTCTTGTTCTGTCGCAGATTGGTGTTGTCATTGTCAACATGACTCTCACTGCAGTTCGAGTAGGCAGTTTACTAATAACGCAGGTTTAGTCGGAGACATTGGAAATGTCTGTGTGTCTCTACTCTTTGTCTTTGTAGAATTTTGTGGGCGGTGTTTTTCTCGACTTTATGTGTAGTAAGTTAAACCGTACTTGTCAGGGCTGCGGCTGCTACTGCATACCTTAGATAAGACAGAGACTCTTAGCAGCAACTGCTTGCCAGTGGTCTTCAATATGAAGGAAGTGGGCTGTTGATGTTGACATTACCATGTCTTGGCAAATCTATAAATATGTTCTGATATCATCTAATATGCTACCACCATTTTGAGTTTTGGTGGCAAATGACGGCATACATTTCACACAAGTATTTTTTTTATTTATATGATGTTTTATTTGTACTGCCTGTATTCTTACACATGTAACACTTTTAATATCCTTCTATAGTCATGCAGACCAGTTGGTGTTGGATCAGTGGGGGTTGAAATCGCTTGATATCAGTGTCAAAGGGAAACTTGATGCAGGACTTTAAGCTTATTAGTCATTTTTTTCTTTCTTCCCCCTCTACTCTCCAGTTTTTATAAACTCCATTCTCTGAACTCTTGTCTCTCATCTTCCACCCAGCGCATGAAGTTCCTGCTGCTGCAGCAGAAGTACCTCGAGTATCTAGAGGATGGCAAAGTCCTGGAGGCTCTGCAGGTGCTCCGGGGAGAGCTGACGCCACTCAAGTACAACACAGATCGCATCCACGTACTCAGCGGGTACTGTTACAAGTTTAATATTGCACCTGTCTCATAGCAGTTGTCCGACAGCTCACCTTGTGTACACAAATGCACACCTACAAACAGCTCTGTAATTGCTAACTATACAGCTCTCACCACTGCTGATGAGCCAACTATAGATCCAAACTTCCAGACCATTTTCAGTGGTTTTCAGGCAGACCCTTGAATTCAAATCACACAGCAGATTATAGGGTAAAATGTTTTTATTTATGAATAGACTGGGAAAGTGTGTAATTAGGAGGCCTTTCAAAAGTAGTTCCAGTGTTTATCACTAATCTTTGTCCAAAATGCACTAATATGGATTGCTTTCATGGCAGTTTAAAATCAATAGCTTACATCAGTAGTGTTCAGTGATTTTTACTTTGTTGATAATTCACTTCTCTGATAAACCTCTTCAACATAAGCAAAGAACTTAACATATACAGTAAATCTGTTCTTCTGACATGCATCATAAGAGTTTTGGTAGCTATAGGATTGTCTAATCCATGTTGTCATCAATGGACGGTGCCTCTCCTCTCAGCATATGCATTACTCTGATCCATTATCTAATCCATTAGTGTGCACTGATCACTCAGCACTACCTACAGTTCTGTCTCTTAACAGTGTGTCACTCAATTCAAAGAATAATTTATTGATTTGTCACTTGTCTTTGGCCAATCATTTGGCTGTACCCAAATGTGTCCTTGGCTTAGTCATTCCTCAAACAATACCAGCATTGCATATCCTGTGTTCTTATTTTAGGCTGTACATAATTTTGTAAATTAAACATTAAAAATGTAAAAGCTGAATTCATCATTTGTTTTACTTTTGCATTAAATCTGTACTACTGATTCTCACCATTCTAATCTCTGGCAACTTGTCAATATATGCAACATTTCTTGTAGTACTATTATTTCTGATCATTTTGTTGTATATGTTATCATTCCTCGTGTGTTTGTTGTTTTGCTTGAGCTGTGTGCTCTTGTCTTCCTGCAGGTACCTGATGTGCAGTCACGCTGAGGATCTTAGGGCAAAGGCAGAGTGGGAGGGCAAGGGCACTGCCTCACGCTGCCGACTGCTGGACAAATTACAGAGTAAGGAAACATGTCTGTACATTGACCCTGCAGAGTTAACACACACACACACACACACACACACACACACATCGCATGACTACATTGCTGCTGCGCTCATAACCCAGGGTGCTTTTATCTGTCCTTGTAGCATACCTGCCACCCTCTGTGATGCTCCCCCCTCGGCGGCTGCAGACCCTGCTGCGGCAAGCGGTGGAGCTGCAGAGGGACCGCTGCCTCTATCACAACACCAAGCTGGACAGTAATCTGGACTCGGTCTCTCTCCTCCTCGATCATGTCTGCAGCAGGTTGGTACTTTGCGGGTAGATATTTATATATCAGTTAACTTCTTGTTATAAAAATAAAATGTTAAGGCACACATACTGAAAGCATCAGAAATCTTTACGCTCTGTTTTATTTCTTGCCCCAACCGTCTTACAGTGCTATTATGGCTGCACTAATCTTGTTTCAAAAGTATAAACTTTCACAATGTTCTGTTATATATTTGATCTGACTGTGACAGTAACATGTTAAAATATGGACAACATAAGGTAAGAAGACTGCTGGTGATTTTCTCAATTAAGATTTCACCCCTTGCTCTTTCTCTGTGTCACAGGAAGCAGTTCCCCTGTTACACCCAACAGATTCTGACAGAGCACTGTAACGAAGTGTGGTTCTGCAAGTTCTCAAATGACGGCACCAAACTAGCCACTGGCTCCAAAGACACTACTGTCATAATTTGGCAAGTGGACCCGGTGAGTGTGAAAATGCCTAAATAAACACATGCTGCCTCTTTTTTTTATGATTTAGTCCAAAGCTAAAATTACCCTGCAGGAATGTCGTGGTCGAGGCTTTTACATTTGCAGGCAGGTTTGTCTTGGCCGCAATATACTATCTTAGACATTCCTATGTTAAACCCATATGTGCATATTTTTCTGCATATAAACATATGTAGCTCTGTGAAGCACTTACTGCTTTGGTTGTAAAAGGTTATCTACAGAAATACACAAGTTAACAATCAGATTTATTACTGAGAAAATAAACATGGTCCTCTTCACTACATCCGTGCTCTCTCTGTGAAGGTAACCAGCACTGGTTTTAATATAAATTGGAAAGTCTGTTCGCCTGTTATGATAAGAACTCTGGGACAAACATCCATCCATTCACAAAAGTGGCTTCTCCTCCAGGTTCTTTTATGTTGGCTCAGTCTAAGGAAAGACATTATTAAAAACTTGTTTGAATTTAGTTTAGAAGAGAAGAAAATGTATTTGTCACAGTCTGAACTCAGTCATACCTTGGGGAGCAGCGTGCACTTGCTTGACTTTGAATTGAAACCTCATAATCCTAGCACCGATGCAGATGAGGGCTCAGCCGTCAGTGCTTCTAAATGAATTTTATCACAGTCATCTCCATCCTGTCTTTGTGCAGGAGAGCCACCAGTTGAAGCTGCTGCGAACCCTGGAGGGTCATGCATACGGCGTCTCCTACTTAGCCTGGAGTCCTGACGACACCTACCTGATCGCTTGTGGACCTGACGACTGCTCTGAGCTGTGGCTCTGGAATGTTCAGGTAGCATTTATGCATGCATTGTTTTTTAGCTGTACATAAGCCTATACTTGCGATCCCTCTTAACCAGTTATTTTCATATGCGAGCTGAGTTTTTATGTGAACAAGATGGGGACAGTGTGTACAAAAGCATTGATTGGTGATGCCAAACATTCGAGATGTCTCATTCAAATTCAGTAAAGCGCTGGAGAAGAAAAACATGCCTAAAGCCTCCTGTAGATACTGTGTAGGCTGTGTGTACTCAATGACCTCTCCTCGTCTCCATCCTTGTCCCTCCCCTCTCTTTTCCCTTTATTCACCCCTCCCCCGCTCTTACTTAATGTTTCTTCTTGCTGCCTCCCTTCCCCCCCTATTTTTCTCTCCTCCTGTTTTTCCTGCTGTCCCCACCAATCCCTTTCACGACCAGACGGGGGAGCTGCGGACCAAAATGTCCCAGTCCCATGAAGACAGTCTGACCAGTGTGGCCTGGAATCCCGATGGCAAACGTTTTGTCACTGGAGGACAGAGGGGACAGTTTTATCAATGTGTAAGTGGATGGATCAGCTGTATTTTCATCAAAAACAATTTTAACGTGTAGATGCCTCCAATGGTGAATGTCTGGTGAATGTCTGGCTTGTTTTGAGGGCACAAGAAACTTGCAGGGGAGGGGGGGGGGGTCACTGTATGTGAGTAATTGCATATGTGTTGCATCTGTTCTGTGCTGCACTGACCTTAGACAGGCAGCTTAAAGATAATTAGATCTTTCTGCGTATTGATTTCCAGACATGAACCCCATGAACCCATTAGGATATGTCTTTTATCACGTTGCTGGGAACGCGGTTTGCACACGTTTTGTGGATGAACAGTTCTCTGTGTGCCTGTTGACAGTTGTTTTACTTTCACATGTTTTAAACACTGTACAACTGCAGAAATACCTCAAATGACCATATAATACTAACAGAGATGAGCCTGTATTTACCAATAAGGCACAATCAAATGTGTTTAGAGGTAGGAAAGCTGTTTGACGTCACACAGTGTGTCACTGTGTTGGTGTCCAATTAGAAGGTAAGAGCTTCTAATTAGTCGTCATGTTAAATAAGGTTGCCACAGTATGCATTACCTATGTTTTCACCCCCTCCTGTCAAGAATGTGAGATGAGGGGTCCGTTGTCTGTCTGTGTTGTCAGGACCTGGATGGTAACTTGCTGGACTCCTGGGAGGGTGTGAGAGTGCAGTGCCTGTGGTGCCTGAGTGATGGCAGAGCAGTGCTGGCCTCGGACACCCACCAGCGTATCCGGGGGTACAACTTCGAGGACCTTACAGACAGAAACATGTAAGTGTCTGCCCTTTTACCCCCTGCTGTAGGTAGAGACAGATGTGAAATTACTTGGTTTAAAATACAGCATTTTGCTTGTGACTGCCAGATAATATTTGAAGCCCCTAACCAGTCACAGTGTTTGGACTTAATCTACCTGATATCTCTCCTCGTCTCTCCTCTCAGCATTGATTTCCCATGAATCCCAGTTTGACCTACAATTTCATGTTAACATAAATTTGTAGCAACAAATTGTGCAATAAGTCAAAGTCTGTCTGGACTTTAGCATGCTGTTGAATTGTAAGTATACTGTTCTGAAGTTACCAAGATTTCTACATGAGTTTGTATATTTGCATTTTTCAGTTCAGTGCCTGACTCCTTGTATCTTGTTTTCATGTCCTCCACAGAGTTCAGGAGGACCACCCTATCATGTCTTTTACTGTTTCAAAGAACGGAAGATTAGCTTTGTTAAATGTAGCAACTCAGGTAGGCTTTCCAACCACTTCTGTCAATACTCATCTCCTCTAAAACTAATTTCCACTTTGTTTGGAGAAACATTTGGCAGGACATTTTAACACACACTTGCATCTTATTCTACAACTTTTTGTAGGGAGTGCACCTGTGGGACCTTCAAGACCGGGTGCTGGTGAGGAAGTACCAAGGTGTGACCCAGGGCTTCTACACCATCCACTCCTGCTTTGGAGGACACAATGAAGACTTCATTGCCAGTGGCAGCGAAGGTACAGTCAGAGAGCAATGCAGGGCAAAACACTGAGAGGAATACTGTAGTAGTTTGACTGTCCCAGCTGACATGTTTTCATCTCATTCTGTACAGTTTAAGGTTGATTTCTTTCTTCGTCAGTGATTGTTAAGTGCAGTAAAAGATATTTTTTGCTATAATCTGTGACAATGTAATGTCTTTACTTCCAACTGTTTTGTTGCCTTTGTCATCCCCACAGACCACAAAGTGTACATCTGGCACCGACGTGGTGAACTTCCCATTGCTGAGCTAACAGGCCACACGCGCACCGTTAACTGTGTGAGCTGGAACCCGGCCATCCCAGGACTCATGGCTTCCGCTTCAGATGACGGCACAGTTCGCATCTGGGGTCCTGCACCCTTCCTTGACACACAAGAGGTGGACGGACTCAATGGTAAAACAACCCCATTTTGCCTTGTTTGCTCTGTAAATTGTATTTACTTGGTGATGTTCATCTTATCTGCAGTTTTACAGATGTGAAAATGTTTCTGTTGCTGGTTGCTATACTACTGCTTAGTTTTAACTGCTAAGATTATTGTTGCAGCTAAATGTTCTGTAGAGAGTTGGGGGAGAACATTTTGGTTAAACGTCCCCTTTGTGTTGAATGCTCTTGAACTACAAGGTTACATCTCTAATTTTAATCTCTTCTTTCCTCCTCAGAGAACTGCAGTAATATGGACAGTTGATGGTCAATCATGGGCCAGATGACATCTCTCCTTTAACAACAATCCAAGAGTACCAGAGTAAAACAAAATCTGAACGGGCGAATAAAATCTAACACCGGCCTAAAGCAAGTCAAGAATAACAAACAAAAGCCACAAGACAAAAGAGAAAACAAAAGTGAGAAAAATTTGTCTCCTGACTGGCCTAGACAAAATGGTGGAGTTGATGACGGACACTCTGAAAATTCAGGTCCTCATCCAAAAACCTGATCTTGACCCAGAGGAAGACCAGTCAATGCCCAGCGGGATACGACCGCCATCCAATGGTGAGCTGTTACGGCTGTTCTTCTCCTCCAACTGACCCTTCTCCCCCCTCCCATCTCGCTGCATGGTCACCAGCCATGCCAGGTCCTCGCAGAGTTTCCCAGGAAACCCACCTCCACCTTGAGCTCGGAGCGTCGCATCCCACAATGCCTCCAGACAGACACCGCAGACCAGCCATCTACTCATTGGACTACATCTGTCTGCCTGTTTGTCTCTCGCTTTACCTGTATAATGTCTCCATGGACATTGGTGGGGTGTTATTGGGGGAGGATGGCGCATAGGGGGGATATAACAACTCTTCTGTATGTATGTTTTCCTCTTCCTCCACTCTCTTGCTATATTCTCCGCATTCGATCTGTTGGACAAAGGCTGAAAATCCACCATTGAAAACACTGACGACCAGCTGACAAAGAACACGAAAAAAGGCTATGCTAAATGTTGGAGTTTTTTTATGATAGTCATAGCGTAATTCTCATTTAAGAGGTGAATCTAGAAGCTCAAGTAGTGCCCGTGGAAAGCTTTAGCGTGAAGATTGAAGATTCCACTTTCTGTTTCTCGACATTAGGAAAACAAACTTTTTATTCCTTAATTTAACTTCTAACAAGGACAGTCGCTGTAACGTCTCCAACTGACAGCCCACTCCCCTGCAACCCCCTCTGTCGAGCTAGCTACCGCACAACTCCCATTACATCTGCCTAAGAGGAGAAGGACAGAGGGATTCGCAGTTCACATATCAACAGTGATGAAGGGGGAGGGGATTCAGACGTTGTTGGTGAGGTGGGGGTTCCCTCTGTCAGGACACATGCTATGACCTCTCTCAGAAGACATGCTTTCAGATGTGAAAGAGCTCATGTGCAGCCTATATTGCACACCGGCGACTGCTGTCCCTCCCCTGTGTGTGTGTGTGAGAGAGTGTGAGTGGGTGAGTGAGTGAGTGAGTGGGAGCGATAATGCATGCACACATTAGTGAGAGTTGACATTTGTGGGTGCAGGTTTAATTGGCGTGTGTTTTTTTTGTATGTGTGCTCAATTCACACCAGCAGATCTACCACAGCCCTTCCCCTGCCCTCCCCTCCAGGCCCCTACACTCCTAATCCCATAGAAAAATTGTAAAGAGGATTTTAAACTAGTTCTAAGTTATCCAAAGCCCCATAGGGACCTCTATCTGTGGAACAAAGAATACTTGAGAGCCATTTTGTAAAAGAAAAACTTTTCTTTAATCTGGGGCTTTAATTTTTACATTAGAATTTTTTTCTCCTTGTGGCATTCAAATGGCACTGAGTTATTGGCGAAGAGTCTTTGTGTGGATGGGAGGGGGGGTAATGGTACATTTAAAAAGAGCAATTTGAATGAGGCATGTTTCAAAAGGCTGTAAAATGTTTGTGTTTATTAGCAAAGGGTCATTTCATATGAGAAGTTAACAATTGTGATTTTTGGATGAGTAGTTAGAGAAAAGAGGCACCAATAACTAGAACCACTCTCTGAGCCCACAATGTTAGGGAGTGTTGTTGCAATCCTAAAACATACACACACACACACAGACTGCCTTCCTCTTCATACAGTTGCACACAACTCTTCTTCACTATGTTACCACCCACCACTCCCCTCCCCACCCCGCTGCACTTTCGAGCGGTCTTTCTGCTCTCTCGCGCCTACTGCGACGGTGTAAGGCTCTCGCAGCCTTACGGTCGCCACACTTGCCGTTCTGATGGCTTAAGAGGTCGCATCGGCAAAGACTCTCAAAAACCCAACCAGAGATTGCTAAAGGAATTGAGCCCTCACTATGCCTCTATGCACCCAAAAGCAGTGACTGATTTTTCTCGTAGACATTATCAAACTGAACCTCGCACATACAAGGCACAGCAGCCTCATCTCGAGAGTACCACTCTTAGAGCTTAGAGAGAATTCAGCATTAACACCCCCCCTTATGCTCTCCAGCCAAGTTATTCAGTGGTCAGTGCACCATTCAAAGCTTTCTTCCTCCCTTTTTCAGGGTATGTAATGACTATTTGCTACAGACTGATATACAGTAAAACATGTTTAAAATCAGTGCTTTTCTGTCTGTTTTTATTGAACTTTTTTGTTACTTAAATTTTTTGTTCACATTATATCATTTTTGGTTGACCTCTATCCCTGTATGATCATATTAAAATATAACCAGACATTTGGAGTCCTCATTTTTTTTGTAATCTTTATAACCCCGTTATCTTTCTTTTCTATATAATTTTTTTTGGTTTGTTTCTTTGTATTCAGTTACATTTTATCTACCACTACTATTACAAATGAATATGCACAGTAACACCCATGCCAATTGGAGCGGGAAGTGTTTTTAGGAAGTGTGTTACCTACAATCAAATCAGGTTTGAACTATCCACCCCTCGCCTTTAAAGAGTTTCCTTCATGTGAAAATATACTTTTATCGCATGTCTGTGTAATTGACCACAATTTCTCTCTTTTGGTGTGCCATTGTTGATTGATCCGACCCTCATCGAAGCCAAATCACTTGAGGCACACTAGTGTTTTCTGTAGGTTACGTGTGTCATGGTCTAATATTTACACTCTGGAAACCTCTTTCTCTACTCCTGGACTGCAGAATGGACTCCTCTTCCGCATCCTTGGTTACTTCAGAAGACTTGAGGCAAATCGTACACACTAATAACCCAAACAAGAGTTTCAGTAAAGCCCATGATTTTACCTGCTGGTGGCAAATGCTATGTCTGTATGCAACCTGGTGTCTACTCTTCTTTTGTCTGAGTTTACCAAGGGAGTTGTTTCTGATTTAACTGTCTTATTTCTCTCAGAGGTGATGGTGGTAGGGCTGGGTGGGGAATACTAAGGGCTTACTGTAGCATCTCTAAGCTCCTTGGGCTCGGGTGGGGAGGGGTGATGTGTGGCTTTGCGTTTAATGTGTTATTTACAAAAGTGATTGTACTGTTTTGTATTGTTGTGTAGGAAAAGTGTTATGTATGCATATTTTCAATAAAGCATTCAGGGTTTTGAAAAAAAAGAAGGCCCATGGAAGTTTGATGGGGCAACAGATTGTGAAAGCCCCCAAGAACAAAGTAGAACAAAGTTTCAGACTCCCAAAAAACTCATCTCTCAAACAATTAAACCCTGAAAGGTGATCCTGAATCACTGCTTTAGGTAAAGCATGTGTAAAGGAGTCTGTCTGGGTTGAACTGGTGTCAAAATTCTACTTTGTATTCACTCATTTATTTCTTGAAAGCAATGTCTGGACTCAGGCCAGCTGGCAAGAGACTATCTTCAATGCCATTAGGAATAATAAGAACAATTGCCAATAAAGTGATGTTATTTTGAGTAAGCTTTGTTGTTGGCCATACATTTCTGTACAAAACTTGCCATTTACTTGAGGTAATAGGTTGAACGTGGCATGGGTGCTGGTAAATTCTGAGAATATCTTTTTGGAGGCCAAAACGGTTCAATATTCAAGATATTACAAAGTAAATATTTTTTGATACAGACAAAATACATGATAAAACCATGCAATTGTGAAATAATCCAATACATTGTTGAAACTGGTTGTTACTCTGCAGGAAAGATATCTTGCTCTGCCCTGTTTGCCTTTATTGACAGATAATAGTTGTATGATACTTTGAAATTAAAGATCAGCTGGGGAAAATGTTAAGAAATTTAGATTTAGAAACAGCTGGACTTTGCAAGATTTGCATTAAACTCTAGTTGTTGTGTAAAAAAGAAATAATGAAATAATATTTACCAAAAATGGATTGTAGTGGATTATTTCACTATTTTGTGTGTATGTATTCATATGATTTTTCATGTACAAATTACCCATTTACTTCCAATACTAGACTCATTGCGCCACCTAGTGGTATGTTCCTAATATGTCCTGAAGTAATGATTATTTCAAAAACCTTTAGTCATAATAGGAAGGTGGATATGAGGGTGTAATATATATAAGAGACATAGTGGTGTTGTTTACATGTTAATAAATATCTGTATTAAAAATAGTAATACATTATGTACAGGTCCATTGGATTAGTGCAACGAGGTGGGATAATTGCACAATGTAGCTATGATGCAGGATGGTTTAGCTGTATAAATATGTAGTCAAAGAGTGCAGATGATAAGGCCAACATAAAGGACATAAACAACTCCATCCATGTTATGTTGACATGAGGTTGTTTTGCTCCATCTGAAAGGGGCGGGGCGTGCACGCCGACGTCACACTGTACGTCCCTTACCCTCTCTCTCCCTCTCTCTCTCCGACTCGCTCACCGGGTAGTCAGCTCACTCGAAGCCGAAAACAGAGCACCGTCGTCGGGTTGTCCAACTGGCTGTCAACCGCGCAGTCTCCCGGCAGTCATGGCGGCGCCCCTAGCCCACTTCGACGAGGACTGGCAGGACTTTAACGAATTCAAGCCGTCCTCGTCGGAGCGGCTGGACCAGCTCAACTCCAACACGGCGGGCGATCCGGCGTCGGGCCTGGACGACTTCTCCGACCTGGACAACAGTTTCTCCGGCGAGATCTGCAGCTTCAAGTCGATGGAGGACCTCGTCCACGACTTCGACGAGAAGCTGACGGTGTGTTTCCGAAACTACAACACCGCCACGGAGAACATAGCCCCCATTAAACCCATCACGGAGGATAATTACCTGAAGGACGACGAGTGAGTGTGATTTTTTTATTCATTTGTTTTTTTATTCGCGCTAACTTTTAATCTCTCGGCTAGCTAGCTCCTCAGTTAGCCTCAGCCGGCTAACCCAGCGTTGATGTCGCCTCAGCTGCAATCAGTGTCGAGCAAGGTTTAACCTGCCAGCGCTTGTTTGCTTAACGAGAGTACACCTTTTTTTGCCATATAGTAAAAATATATCTCTTTATTTGGCTAACTTGAGGTAATATTAAATTTGAGTGCAGAAACTGAGAAGCTGTTGTAGCTGTAAACCTAACAATTATTTTTGTAAGCTAATATATTTTGACTTTTTGGACCTTTTTAAAGGAATCAAAAGTTATAAATGCATTTCTGTGTTATCGATGTTGCTTGTGTTCAGTTGTGTGTGTGTATGAGAGAGGGAGGAGGGATCATGCCACGTTACCAATACTTAATTTCAGGCATGATTGGTTGATCATGGCCATTAAACCACAGATCCTCACACTGTATATAGATGGTAAGTGATTTGCCTCCACTGCCTAGTATTTAAATGACTTATCTCACATGACAGTAAACGTTTTTGAATTTGGCTTTTAGGCCCCCTGCTGTTCCATCTCACTGGAAACAGACACAAAATGCCATGTTTCATACGTGTGATCATTACTCTCTGAAAGGTCACGTCAGCCCCGCTTCTTACCCACCTGAACAGCCCTCGCCATCTCAGTCAGAGGTCCTCGGCAGTTGTTGTATCTCACAGACACTCTAATGTCACAACTACACACTGACATGACACCATGCTATTACTTCCCGGCGGCCGGGCGCATCAATCCCACGCCAGGCTTAGACGTCACCATAGCTACGGGGCTGTGGATGCTGCGTGGATCGTCCTCCTCTTGCCTCCTGCCTTCATCTTCTGCATGTGACTGCTGGATCCAGTCACATAATTTCTGGGAGCTTCCCCTGCTTTGCCAAATAGAGTTAGTCACATGCGCACGTGTCCACATAAAAAGTGTTGCCCCTTCTGAATCGTGGCCTTGACTGACACAGACAGGGCAAATGTATTGTACTGATACACCAAGACCACCATCGTGCTTTGGTTACGTAACTGTACTATAAACTAGGATGAAAACTAGTGGCAAGTGTGCCATTTTTCAAAGCTTTCAATGTCCATTTAAGACACCTAAACTTGATTTCTCGATCAGCAAACAATCCAGCTAAATAATTGCTTCAAGTTTCAGTCAGGCATTGAGCAGAAAAACCAAAATATGTCTGATTCTAATCTATCTTGAGGGTATGCTGCTTTTAATTTTGGGGCAAAGCAGTACATTTTAAGATGTCTTCTTGGACGCTAAAAAGCTAACCTGCTGATTTTCTTGAGTATTGTATAATCAGATATTCAGTTTACTGTCACATTTGACAAAGGAAGCAGAGAATTTTTACATCTGGAAATCGTGCACGTCGGATATTACGTCGGCTAATCATTTTACTGAAGTTGTTGAATTAATTTTCAGTCAGTCATTTTATGATTTCAGCTGTACAATACTTGGTATTGTGCTGACCTCATGCTAGATAAAGGACATCAAAAGTCCTACTATCTAGGAGGTGATGTCACCAAGACCACTCGGACATGAGCGCTTGAACAAGACCTTGGAGCTTGGACACTGAGTTTTTACTGGACATTTTGTAACTTCTATGAAATACTGCTTCTCATAAACACACACACTAACAATCATAAATGCAGTAGCGGAGAGTCTGCCACAGCAAAGAGCAGTAACAGTTAATGGTGCTCTAAATGTTCAGGGGAATTTATGGAGGCCAGTCAGACAGGGAAGAACGGTAAAGAAACAGGAAGGAAAGACTAGAATAATTGGACTGCAGCCTGGTGAAGCCCAAACAGCAGCGCCAGGCTCAGTGAGAGTCTTTTCTGGATGACTGCACTTTGCAGGACGTGACCGGGCGCTTAACAAGTTCTCTCGAAAGACCACGGCTGAGACGAACAACAAGGACGACAAGGGGGAAACGCGTTTGTGTGTCTGGGTTCGGCCGAGAGTGAGACAGGAGAAAGGAAAATGTGTTTGTTTTGAAGCCAAGTCGTGCGTGAGGATTGCACGTGTGCGCGAGATGAAACAGCATCCCACATAAATACATCCGAGCAAGTAATTCTGGCAAATTGGCACAGCGTTGACTTGAAACAAGAAAATCGCTCCCTTGACATCTAGACAAGGCTTGCTTTTTAAATGTAAATGCTCTGAGTGCAGCTGAAGCTAATGGTGTGTTTTGGCATGGACTCACGTGTCTGAGACAGTGTCTTTGCTCAGGGCACAAAAAATATCTCTTGACAGCCTTTGCCCTATTTAGAGCAACCCCTCAGCCCCCCCACTCCCCAAGCTGTGCATGAGCACTTGAGGGCGAAACATGCGAGTTACATAAACATTTGTCCTTCTGTGCGTGTGTGTTGATGTGCGTGTGTGTGTGTGCGAGGGTATGACGAAGCAGAGTCACTCTGACACATGGGTTCACAGCACCCATCCTCGCTCTGCTCTGCTCGCAGCAGTCATGGCCAGGAATAAAACCACAGTGACTTGCCTGCGCACTTGAATTTCATCTATCATGCAAAGAGTTGATTTTCTGTCACAGTGTTTGGAAACACGCACCAGTTGCTCGTTTTGTTTCCATACAACAGGGGCAGCATCATTCAGATTTTGAGACTGCGCTTAAACCTTTCAATGAAGTCTCAAACTCACGCTGAATGAAAGAACCGAGCACAAGTCGAGTGTAAATGAAGTCTTGATACCAAACATTTGGCGAACATATTTTGTGACAATCCCTCAAATCTGGTAACCAGCACATTTTTTAAAAACATGATGGATTTCACAGTTGAACAGTAAACTTGTTTGTTCAACAGACTCCGCGCCACCATCTGCTCGGCCGCAATGAGCCCTCTGCCAACTTGCATGCTGCAGAGTTTTGTAAACACGGCAGCCTGTTAGTATAAAGACGACACTGTTTCTACGTCGGCCAATCACACTGCTAATGATCCCAACTCACAGTTCTGAAGTGGTTCAGTTTAAAGACGCAACTTCCACATTGCGGACCCCTGTTTTAAAGCTGAACTACCAAGTGTGCGTCAGTGTTTCTCACCGGGGAATGTTCACTGGTAAAAGATGACGCTGGTGATTAAGGAGTTGTTGCATTTCGGGCGGCTGTTCTGAACGTGGTGAAGCGGTGAGAGGGCGGTCAGGCAGCAGGATGTACTATAACACTGCCAAGTAATGCAGTGTCACAGTAAAAAGAGAAGGAGACGGACCTTGTCTGAGCCACTGAAGTGTTTTTTTTGTTTTGTTTTTTTTTTTCTTACCCACAGCTTTATTCTGTTTCTCATAATGTTGTGTTTTAACCCAGTCCTAATTAAATCTCCAAACCCTCTCGCTGTCCTCCAGGGTCTGGAACGCTCTGACAGATAATTACGGCAATGTGATGCCCGTGGACTGGAAGACATCGCACACTCGTGCCCTACACCTGCCCACCCTCAACCTCACAGAGCACGAGGTACCACACACACACACACACACACACACACACACACACACACACTGTTCTTCAGAATATTTCAAGCACACAGCAATGTCACCTTGCAGGAGAAAGAGCTGAGACACAATGTAAGCACTTTGGCCTTCAATCTGCTTAACCACCTGTTTGTCGTCTCATCCAAGTTGTCTCGCTCTCTCTCTCTTTCTCTCTCTCTGTCTCTTTCTGTTTATTTTTCTCCCTCCCCTACTTCCTCGGCGGACAGAAGTTGGACAACCAGTCTCTGGATCTGTCAGACGACGAGGAGCTGCGGGAGCAGATGGACATGCACTCGATCATTGTCTCCTGCATCAACGACGAGCCGCTCTTCACCGCTGAGCAGGTAACTTTTCAAACTCGCGGTGGTGTGTGTTGAATTCACTTGGTTGTTTTTCAATCCACTGATCGATAAATGTAAATGTAGCGCTAATGGTGATATTTCAGTGTGATTATCAGTATTTCTTAAAGACTTTTACAAGGTTGGTGGCTGCGAGCCAAGAAGTTAAATCAAGTGTCTGCACTGCAAATTCCATATTTTACTGGGAGCTCCTTTGTTTCCTGTGTCTGCAGCCTTTCATTTGCACTGTACTTGCATAATATGCAAATTCATGGTTTGTGCTAAAACAGAAGGAAAATCAGCTTCTTCTTCTCTAACTAACTGGCCTCAACATAGACAAGGAATTCCTCTCCATCCTGCTTGTTCAATAATGTTTTTGCATTGAACATCAGGCATGTCCTAACATTGTCTTTGTGCATACACATGATACACACAAATGTCAGCTTCTGATCAAGTTATACATAAACTATTTATAAATCATTTTCAGTGGGGCAAACTACAAATGTGCTGAACTAATTACAACCAAAATATCAACAGGGAAAAATTAATTTGTTGTTCCAAGAAATGTAAAATCATATTTGCTGGTTTTATTCCAGTTGAGGTACTTGGATCTGTTGATCTCTAAACGTACGTGTGTAACAAATCACAACAGACTCTTGTACTGACAGGCCACACACATATTTGGTTTGACGACAATCATCCCCGCTATTCTTTATATGTGTCTTACATAAACATGAGCTGTGGTTAGACATGCGGGTTAGACTGGAAACCGCCTTGATCTTTTGTCGCAGCAGCCAGACGATACTTTTCTTTTTTTTTTCCTTCCTTTTAGTATAAACTCAACAGGACAGTGACTCTGTTCTTTATATTAACACAATGACACCAGATCCATCTCTGTGTCAATATAATCAACACAGATGAGATTTGTCTTTAAACTGCAGCATCATTTAAGTGTGAACATGCTTGTGTGTGTGTTTTGGGATGTTTAGGTGATAGAGGAGATAGAGGAGATGATGCAGGAGTCTCCGGACCCGGAGGATGACGAGAGTCCGTCGCAGTCTGACCTGTCCATGCTCTCTCAGGACCTCCACACCCTGAAGCGCTCCGGCTCCAACACCAGCTACGAGGACCGTGAGTATCACCAAGCATTTACAAGAAGAGAAAGAGTTGTGTTCACGTGAGACAGCAATGCTTTTTTTCATACTCTGCTGCCATTTAACTTTCATCTAAATGACTTAATGAAGTGTAACGGGTCGCACAGTCGAGCCTATGAAAACCGGCTGCACACACGCACACGTGCACACATGCAGCATTATTCTTACGTAATGTGTAACAAATGCAAACAGACAGCAATTACTTTGTTCCTACGTGTTACATAAACAACAGCGTATATTTGGCTCTAACACAGTTTTCTGGTGTAGACTGAGTATTTACACCCAGTCTGCCTCGAGGCTATAGATTTAGTTTCAACCATCTGCATATATTAACCACAGTCTGTAGTGCGTTTTATTTATCAGACTGCACACAATGAGCATCACAAAGTTTTTTTAGTCTCACCTTAAATTCACTTTCACTTCCACCTTTGATATTTGCCTTCTTCTATATTGTTTAATCACACTCATATCTTCTGTTATATCTGACACATGGGTTCACAGCACCCATCTGTTAGAATAATATATGTTTTAGAAACTTCACAGAAAGCTTTCGCGAACTCTGGTGTGCCTTAATTTTGTCTAAAGTGTCTCAGCTATAACAGGCTTGATATTGTGTGATATTACATGGGATATTTTACAGGTCATAGTGTGATCATGAAAATTTACCATTATAATAAGAGAGAGAATAAGAGAGTCTCCAGTGTCAAAATTAATTAACTGTCAGACCGCCGGCCTCTCTCACTGAATACTTGTCATATCCACCAGCGCTTGCACACATGCCCATACACACTACTACATGAATACACTCTGCATCACTTCACTCGTTCCTAATGTATCTACACACCATCCTCAGGGCTGCGACAGCTGTCTGTCTCCGAGCTGACTGAGACTCTGGAGGAGGTGGAGACGGCCATTCGCCGCTACAGCGAGGAGCTGATCCAGGCTCTCGCCCTGCGAGACGAACTAGACTATGAAAAGGAGGTATTGTGACTTTTGTCTTCCTAGCTGCATTGCCTTGGCATTGCCGTGACAATGTGTACCTCATCCGTGTGTGCTGTGTTTGTGAAAAGCAAGAACACTTGATTAGAAGTAAACTTGTTCATTTGAACATCTGTTGTGTGGTGAGAACAGACTGCAGCGCTCACAGCGTTCTGCAGGCAGGTCAGACAGGTCAGCCAATCACTTGCACATTTGTTTCTACAATGTAATGTGCTTTAATGTCACAACTCTTTTACAGTGTATTTCAAATAGAACATTAAATGTAAGATTTTATCTGAAAGCATTGCAGAGTTGCAGTTTGTCTCGTGACATGTGTAAGTGAGTTTTGTATTCAAACGCAGGTGAAGAACAGCTTCATCTCGCTGCTGATCGACGTGCAGAACAGGCAGAAGGAGCACCGCGAGCTGCTGCGGAAGAAGAAGAAAATCAGAAGTACGACCACAACCGGGCCAAACGGCCAGAGGACAGCCAGCACGCACATACCGGGCACGGTGAGTCACACACATTGTCATCGCATGCATGATCAGCGATCAGTGGAATAGAAACACACACACAGAGGGCCGATGAGCTGACAGATACTCTGCACAGGAGATCTGCTTTAAACCTGCACCAAAGGTTTGTGCCGAACCTTTTTCCTCCTTTCCCTTAACATAGAAGCCTCTTTGTCTCTTTGCTCTCTTTTTTTCCTCCTTCCTCTCGCTCCTTATAGCTCCTCACTCTGGAGGGACTCTCCAATGTCATTCAAAATGGCCTCCGTCAAACTTTTGGCAACACAGGAGGGGACAAACAGGTGCCCCTGCTCTTTGTTTCGACTCTCATCCTTTTTTTTCTTTGCAGATGTTTTTCTGTCTATTTTTCTTTCTCTTTTTTGCCCTTTTCACCGCAGGCATGTTTGTTTTTCTTCTCAACAGCTACCACAGGCGTTTGGTGTCACATGTTGGGTCTTTTATTTCATCCGTTTTCTCCGTTTTGCTGTCTTTTGCTTTACTTCTTATATTTCTTTTTAGAGCCTAATTTTTGTCTGCCATTTATAATTTTATTTATTTTATCACTTGTCACGTTTTGCAGCTTTCATTGTGTCATCATCTTATTTTTCCTTCGTTATAAGCCAAAGACACAATCATTGCTTTCTTCAGCTGGCATCAGCAAACATTTATCAAGTTAAATCTCTGAAATGTTTAAACTAACTAGCATTCATATGTCAGCATTCTGTCACATTCTTACAACACTGAAGCATTTTATGTTTTAAGTAGAAGACCCTATTATGAAATTACATTTCAGAAATAGATTTTTATTATAATCGTGTCTTCTCTTTACAGTACCTGACCACAGTGATCCCTTACGAGAAGAAAGCTGGCTCCCCAGCTGTAGAAGACCTCCAAATCCTCACAAAGAGTGAGTCTCTCTGCAGTTTGTTTTCTCTCCATTTTCCTTTCTGTTTTGCCTCCTCGGCACGAGGTCAGTGTATTTACAAAGTAATGCGCCGCTCTTTCCCCACCAGTCCTCCACGCCATGAGGGACGACAGTGAGAAGGTACCCGCCCTGCTAACAGACTACATCCTCAAAGGTAAACACACAGCCGCTCAGTTTGAACTGCTTCTCCACATGTCTGATATCAGCAAGCGTCACTCGCACCCAGTTGTTTTATTGCAGTGAGTGACACTCAAGCCTTTGATTATAAATCATGTGTGTGTGGGCGTGTCGATTATGATTTATAATCACAGGTGTTTGTTACAGCCAGGCGACTTCTGTTTGCATTGCCTCCCCATGATTTTCATGACGTGTTCAAAAGAGGAAGCACAAAGCACACAATGCACAAAGTTCATTTCTCCACTTTCATGGAAGCTGGTGGTAGAAAAATGAAGATGCCACAGTAGCACTCAACACAAACATGAATTAAAAGGAAGGGGGGATGTTTTGTTTATTTTTAGTTTTTTTTTTTTTTTGTTGCTGCCCTTCACTGTTGACCTGTACCTTCCTTGTCTTTCGTCTGTGCTGCATTGTCCTTTGGGTAGCTCTGGTATGAGAGCAGTGGAACGAGGTTTGTGAGGCACTGACACATTAACACAGATTCTTCACCTTCAGCCTTCTCTCCTGAGCCCTGTCAAACGCCCCCTTTTTCTCTCTCTTTCTCTTTTACTCTCTCTCTCTCTTTCTCTTTTACTCTCTCTCTCCCTCTCTCTCTCAGTGCGTCTTTGTAGTATCACTACCTCCACCCCTCCCCAAAGCAGCAGCCTGCCCTCACTCTTTCTTCGCTGTAGTGCCTATCGTGCTGTGCAGTGCCTAAACACACAGACACACTCACATAAATGCGCATAATTTCCCTTTACTGCGAGCTTGTAGTGGCAGCTGTTGACTTGTCTGCTTCCCACCTGTTTTTTTTTTTTTCTTCTTCTCTTTTCTCACCCCACATTTTCTTCCCCTGTGTTAGTCGCTCTTCCATAACTGACAGCCGTCCTTCATGCGCCACAGTTGTTGGTATCTGAACGACGTCGCTTATCATCTCATCTGCTCTTGTCTCCACAGTTCTTTGTCCCACGTAAAACCGAAGGTGAGCCTCCTGTTTCCAGAACCGTTTGTTGGACCATCGGTGGAGGGTTCGGTTCTGGTAATCCGGAAGAACCAGATTAGTGGATACAAAAAAAAAAAAAATCCAAACTCTTCCTTCCTCTCTATGTTTCAGCACATAGACTTTCTTTCCTTGTGGCGTTTTTCTTTTTAAACTTTGCCACTGTTGTCGCTCCTGAGATTTTAACTCTAGTTATAACTCCTCGATCTGTATAGTTCTTCTCATTTGTAGTGTTTTAACTTTTTAATGCCTGAGTGCTACAACCCCCGCATATCCTGACCGCATGATGACTCGTCTTATTGGATGCCAATAATCAGTATTAGTCCCAACACCTCACTTCCTGACTCGCCAGTGGTCAGGTGTATTTTAATTCCATGGGCTTCATCATCAGGCGCGAGGGACACGCAGTCCATTCTGTCTGCTTTGTAAATCAAACACATTTACATCTGTGCAGTTCGAGCCTGACGGGGGAAAACAAGTCCCGGCAGAGCCTCTGAATCTCAAAATGGCAGGCTAGACACGATGTCAAGCTTAAATCCTGTTTTTCCTGTATGGAAACTTTTGCTACAGTGGCACCTGTTGATTGATTTGCATATAATGTCTTGGGGTTGGAAACTCTGCTTGCTAAGGATCAAAAAGAGCAAACCCTTTTTAATTTCAAAAATCTTACTCCACCTTTCTTCGCTTGTTGGTTTGGGTTTCTGCTCAATATTTTGCCGTCAGTTGAATGTTCAAATGAAATATTTTGTATACGAATAAGACAAATTGCACAATTTTTGAGGAACTTTTTACTTTTTGAAAAAGGGAAAAAAAGTGAAATGACTTGAGAAAGTAACAGATGGATGAACAAACATGTAAAGCATATTTTTTGGAGGAGGGGACTGTTTTTAAGCAGATTAGGGACTTGCCAGTAGCCACTTTTGTGACCACATCGCAACATCATTTTGTAAATGCTGTCCACCGACCTCTGAGCCCTCGAATAGTGACCGCCACCCCCAACAACTTTATCACTTCCCCAGGAGTCGTCATCGCACGAGTCCAGAAATACCTCGTATAACGTTGTCGCATTAGCAGAAAATGACTGAACCGGTCGTCTCGTTTAGTTAAGTAGCGTAGTTAAGATTATTTTAGCTTTGTATACTTAAGCCTCTGTTAAAAGTTGTGGGTTCTCTCTACCTGTTGGCCCTTTAACTGTTGTGTGAATTTCGTGGTAGCACTTTAGTCCGTCAGTGATCTGGTCATGTAGTAGTGGAACATGTGGTGGACGTGCTCAACAGCACGTCGCCCTTGATTAGCATTAGATGAAGCTTAGAGGCTCGAGCTAGCGGTGCCAAAAGAACTGTTGTCATGCGCCCTGTTCCATGTTTTTGACCTTATTGGCAGTCACGAGAATGAAAATTTAAAAGGCCATAAAGGGGGAGGGGGCAGTTCTTGTTTAAAAACCATGCACCAATCAGCACCTGCATGTCATCAACGAGTCGACACGCCAGCGTTCAGATCACCAGCTACGACGGGTGCACCAGTTCAGATCAGATCCGGTCCAGCTCTCAGGTACGATCATCAGTGTTACCCGTTTAAAATCTTGTTCCGAAAGCTGCGGGACTTTCCTGAGCCGTCGCAACATATCAGCTGGACTTCAACTTTGCTGCACTTTTTCTATTTTCTGAAATACGTGGACGAGCAGGTGGAGGCGATCAGGGTAGCCTCGCGACTAAATCAGGGTAGCATTGCAGACGTTGATTATGTCATTTATTGAAATGCGAGTTAATGCTTCAAATCCTAGACTCTGCTTAGTAGTGTAGCCAGCTGCGGTAGCATCCACTTGTGTAGCAGTCTGGTGATAATATCGTAGATAAAGCTGCAACAGCCAGTGACTTTGCTTCATTAGAATATTATTGGTTAATATGTAGGAGGTGAGACCCTCTTTAAAAATCAGTTTACTTTTACTAGTCTTTTTTGTAAGCATGTTTCTCACATGTCGCCAGAAGAAAAGGGTACACAACGGTAAAAAAAGGGGTGTGATAAAGTTCATTGGTGTTGGGGAAGATTGCACATTACATTGCTTCAATTTGAGGGGTCCTTTTATCCTTTCATCGTGAGATATCTAACTATCTAAATGTAACTGTTGATCCTGCTCTTCCTTCAGTTTTGAACGCATTTATAACCTGGCATGTGCTGCGTGCACTTTAATGCTGCAAACATTTCTAAGAATACATTTGTTTATTTATGAATATCGATGTCACACTAAAGGGATGAGTGCACGTTGCAACGGCATGCAGGAAAAGCAAGAAAGCGTTCACCTTTAAACTGTTATAAAAGATATCAAAAAGGGCAAAGTTAAACAGACTCGAAGCAGCAAAACACATCTTGAGTCCATTCGAAGAAAAGATCCCTCAGTTGATCAAAATCTTACAAACACTTAAATACAAGTGGTCACGACGCCAACTGTAAATCTATCTTTTGTTTTGTAATGGCAGCATGGAAGTTATTAGAGGGTCTATCTGGTCACTCGTTAGCAGACATATCAGTGAAACTACAATTTAGAGGTTTATATTTATATATGTGCGTACAACAAAACAAGCAATGGGAAAAGAGGCTGCCTTTGTAAATGCCTGAAATATTTTGTACATTAAACCAACTCCTTTTTGTTTTTAATGCAATATAATCCCCCAGTTTGGGGTTTTATGTTTACTGTCTCATGTGGTACTGCAGTACAGTATATTAATTTATTATGTAAATGTTCGTTTTGTAACCATATTATTGACTGTAATGGTACAAGTGTTTTGTGCCCACAATGCATTGCAACTCATTTCAAATAAATTAATATGTAAAGACTTTTATGTGGTTTTGGCTCATGGTGAAGTGTGTGTGTTGCAATTGTGAAACACTATTTTATCACAATTTTATTAGATTAATTCTGTTGCTGTTCTGTGGAAACCATGTATCTCCAATGTCTGAACTTTCATGACACATTTAATCCTACAGTTTGTCTTAAAGAAACAAAACCACCAAATTTAGAGATGCACAATTTTCTATGAAAAGTGACAAGTCCATTTATCTTCATTAAAAATTTGTCATAACATATAAAACATTTTTTCCTCCCACAATGTCTTACGTACCTTAACAGATCCTGAAAATGAAATTTGATAATTACTCAGATATATTTCACTCCTTTTTCATAGCTTAAACACATGAATATGAAAGTGTGTCTGAAACTTTAAATGATTAACAAGAAGGCTCTTCACTTGAATGTTGAGTTCAAACTTCTGTATTGAAGTCGCAGAGGCTTGAAGCTGGTTTTGTGAATCATTTGCTGTATTTAATGGAAACCATGAGCTGGTGACGTAGCTACCAGCCAGTTCTTTTCATCTCAAATTGTACATATAAATATTGAATCAAACAGTCCTTCATAACCAGCTTTTTATCTTTCATCTTCCAGTTTAATACACAATCTGACCAGACTACATTTGTTCACTGTAATTTTATCATCACTTCCTGCAAAATACCTTTTAAAAGTACTGAGGGAAAAAAGACAGGAGGGTCTGTTTCATGCACAGTCCTCTCGGTTGCTGACTAACTTCATGGCACTTGCAAACTCCATCCACCAGATTGAAGTGTCCTTAAACTCACCAAGTTTTGCTGTTCCATTAATCAAAAAGATTTCCCGTCACGGTGAGCTTAATAAAAATGAAGTGTCTGTGAAATAAAAACATTGCCTCTTACAAAATCTGGAGGGAGGGATAAAATATAGCAAAAATCTTAAATAGATAACTAAGTTCTTCTGTATCTTTGGTTTCTTTTGTCTTATTCTGTGTCTACAGTCTGTTCAATAGTAGCTTTTAATGTCCGCTCAAAAGGAGTATCTGGACCACATCTCTTTGAATGTTAGGAATTTCCTTACTTCTTTCTTCTCCATTGCCACAGTTATTCCAGTGAACTTGTCATAAGCTACATTTTGCTCCTCTTCCTTCTTCTTATTTAACTCTAAGAGAGAGGGAACTTTTTCTTTCCCCCTTTATCTGACCCCTTTATGGCTCTAAACCAGCCACAGTGACGCTTTAACTGGTCCTGACGAGGTTCAAAGTTCATCCTCGGGTCACAGGTTGGTGTCAGTGAACATGGTGTGCTCCTTCCTCACGGTGCTGAAACCTTTGATGGTGTCAACGAACTCCTCATCGTCCATAAACTGTGAAGGAGAGGAGGAGAGCTTGTGAAAAGGAGGATTTAAGGTCACTTTGAAGTGTTGCTTGTTTAAAAAGACCTTTCTGCATCTGTGTAAATGTCGAAATGTATTCATGTCATTCTGTGTTTGTGTGTCGGTGCACAGCAGTGAAAAAGTGTGTTAGATTTTCATAAGACAGAAGTTCCTCAACTTTCTCAAGCGCTCTGAAATGCAGACTACAGTTCATATCTGTAACCTGACATTAACACAAGAGGGGTCTCAACAGGTCCAGCGTACGATTTTGGGATCTCTCACCATCCCGCTGTCATGGCCTGAGATGTTTGGGTCCCACACTTCATCGTCCCCCGTGAGGGACTTCCCGTCCATCACCTGGCTGACGCTGCGCCTCAGGGAGTTCACGCTGAGGATCCCCAGCTCACCCTGTGGTGGGACCTCATCGTCCGGCTCGCATTTAGCTTCTAGCACCTCCTGTAGGGAGGGGAGATGACAAACATGTACGGCATCCACTTAAACATGCAGTTATATATATTTTTTTTTGCATGTGTTGATGAGGCGATAGTTGTTTACCTCCATCTTCATTGTGAAGCCCTTGAGTGTCACACTGCTGGAGAAGCCTGTTGTGTCAGGGACGGTGTCAAACTGAGAAGGAAATGTAAATTAATGATCAATGTTTGTTGACTGATTTATGTGTTTCAGTTAAAAAGCCTGAGCAGTATGTATTCTGGGTTACTGGTGCACTTGAATCTTACTGCTTAGGCGCTTTCTCTGCTGTGACCAGGCAAAGCAAAGCACCGTCATTAAAAAGACTTACTCCCCCTGCAGTGAGTAGTGAATGGTAAATAAATGTCTCCTCACCAAAACAGAGTTGCTGGCTGGATAAACCGCCATGGGGTTCCTCTTCTGCATGGGCATGGCCACCAGCGGGGGTCTCTCTCTGGTGAAGGGCGGTTTGTTCAGGGCCTTGTGTCAGATCATGGAAGGACAGGACAGAAGCTGACTAAGGTTTCTTTACAACCTTACAACGTCACCCCGTAGTTCACAACACTCAGGGATCATTCCTGTTCTTCGCTGTCACGCTCGACACTGAACAACTGTCGCTTACCCTGTGAAGTACGACACCCAACACGACGGCCAGCAGCAGCAGGGCGATGCCCGCCATCACTACGATGAACCACAGCTCCCGGACGACCGGCTGCTCCCCCTGACCTCCTTCTGCACGCTCACCACCCCCTCCATCACCTCCTCCTCCTCCAGGAGGAGTGGGGCTCTGTGAATCTGGGGTCAGACAATATAAGTAGAAATATCAGAAAGGCAAATTGTGCTTTGTCATATAATTACAAAAAATGGCTTAGATCTGAGCCTCATGTCACCTTAGAACACACAATCCGCTCATCTTACTGTCTCCTAAATAAATAATGATTTCTTAAGCCTCCCTTTCCCTGCATTAATTCAGATTTCTGTTGGCTGTACATCTGATGGGCGCGCCACAAGTCAGCTTTGTGAGAAAGAAAGACGATCACACGCGTACTGTGAAAGAGATAACACTGTAACTGGAGACACGCTTTGCTCTCGTGGCCTAGTTTGTAGCATCCAGATAGCACCACACTCCTTAATAAGCCACCTTCATACATTTATATATCCGTAGTGTCTGTAGACCTCTGCGGTCTGAAACACGTCAAGCCACTGGATGAATATTGGTAGATTGAACAGTACATTGGTGGACGCTGAAGGCCTCATACTTGTCTGCAGTGTTTTCTAGGAAACGAAGCTCTACAGTAGAAACATATCTGTGCCCAGGATGTTGCAGGTTCAGACACTCTTGTTGCAAAATGAGGAAGGAGTGACGGAAAGAAGCACAGTGAGAGAGAAGCGCGTCCCCTCTGAGACTCACCAGTGCTGAGGTCCGTGGTTCGGCCTGTGGCGGGGGCGCTTGCAGCCCCTCGCTGTGCGATACATCGATCAGAAGGGCGAAGACTTGCCGGGCGTTTAGGATCACACCTGTCGCCCCATCAATATTTTACACCTGATGCTTTTACTTGCTCTCATCAGCAGCTCATGGACGAGGAGACGCTCAAGAGCAAAACTGCGAGATCCCTCATGACCCGAGGCCTCTGTTCCCTAGAGAGCGCGAGGAGGAAGCATCTGTAGCTCAGACGGCCTTGAGCAGACTGCATGTGCGTTTCCTCGATGCTCCAAACCTCCCATCAACCTTTGCTTTTCTTCAGCAGCGCCATGGTAACGGCCAGGTGTCAGGTTGCAGGTTACCTGAAGAGGCACGGTAGTGGCGATGTAACACTGGAGATATTACATTTCGTCGCAGCATGGAACAGACACATTTGCAAAGGCTGACACGCACAGAACCTGGAGGTTTATGGTATTATAACGATAAGAAGTGAGTCGTTTTGAAGGTGTCTTCCCTGTTGAAGTGTTTCCCCCCAGCAAGGCACAGACTAATCCTCGCAGTGCAGAGACATGAAGTGTCACATTTTAATTATTGCTACATAAAAGCCATAAGCAGGAATAAACCAGCATCCTTATACTGTGTGATGACGGCTACAAATACTATCTGCTTAATGCATTCATTATCTTAATTGCCTCATTAGCAAAATCAGTCATTTTCTAATGAGAGTCTGTCTGCAGATTTAGAGGAGGGAAGTCTCTCGTCTCCCTTTTCTCCCCGATTATGCAACTATAGATCTTAGCTTTTATGTTTTTATGCATGCTGTTGCAAGTTTTACTGCAGCCAGCCAAGTGTCTTAAGCCGTATTTAATGACCAAAAACAGCCCACAGATAAACCTATAATGGTCTACAGCATAATCATTATTTTATAGTGTGTCTTTAGCCCCAACTGCCCTGCTAAAATTGCACTTATGTGCTTAAAAGTCTTCAGCCTCACCAGGGTATTGGTAAATGCCTTGTTTTAGTTTATTTCTATTTTATTAGTTTATTATTTCTATTAGTTTATTTTTCTATACTACCAGTCACACCTCTCATTTAATGTTTTTTCTTCCTCTTTTTTAAATTTTTTTTTTTTTTTAGCATTTTCTACACTGTTGATTAATACCGAAGACATCAAAACTATGAAAGAACACAGATTGAATTATGTGGTAAAGAAAAAAAGTGTTAAACAAACCAGAATATGTTTTATATTTTTTCTTCAAAGTATTCACCTTTTGCAGCTCAGTCAGCTTCATGAGGTGGTTACCTGGGATGGTTTTCAATTAACAGCTGTGCCTTTCCAAGCGTTCATTTGAGGACTTTCTTTCATGTGTTCAAGACTGTCAAATCAAAAGGTGGCTACTCTGAAAAATCTAAAATATAAAACATATTCTGGTTTGTTTAACACTTTTTTCTTTACTACATAATCCCATATGTGTTCTTTTAGAGTTTTGATGTCTTCAGCATTAATCTACAATACCAAAAACAATAAAGAAAATAAAGAAAAACCATTGAATGAGAAGGTGTGTCCAGACTTTTGACTGATAGTGTATACATGCTTGTTACAATGGGAATTAAAACCGCCAGCTATGCACAGTTAAATGAATATGTTTACAGTGAGTATTCAAGATTTATGAGTGAGAATTATCTTTATTCAAAATGTTTGAAAAAAAATCTATTTTTAG
>JBAJHX010000031.1:12910695-12933191 GCA_037176925.1 Amniataba percoides | reverse complement strand
GATGGCAGCAGAGAGGAAACTTAATATGCAAGTACAGCTGCAGTGCCCCCTCATTATCAGCCCCAGCTATTATTTGCACCGCACTGTCACGCTAAGGCAACAGTTGCATGATACATCAATTAGAGACTCTTTCTGTCATCTCCATCAGGACAAAGCAGCACAGTTGCAACGGGATGAAATGAAAAAAAAAGTCTCCTCTTTCTCTCGCGTCGTCCCCAAGTGACCTCTGACTGTACATGTACAGTTGTCCGTCTGCTGTGGGGGGTTGATTGAGAATGACAGGCAAGAGGTAGAGCAGCAGATTTAGTAACAGTTTGTCTGAGCGTTCGTGGTAGTGCCGCAGGAAAGCATAAAAGTTTTAAACATGTGAGCAAGCATCCGGGGATGATTTGATGGAGGATTGTATTTTACTGCTCTGTGGTCCTGTTTTCTTCTTCTTGGTCAGAATTTCTAAATTAAACATGATTCTCCAAAGTCTACTGGACAACGGGGCCTACCAGACAATACTATTTTAAAGTGACGTATATTCCCTGTTAAAGTACCTTTCTGCTTTTTTCTTTAAGACTTCACTTGGATGTTTGACCTTCGCTGTGCAAAAAAGTGTTTGCAATGTTTGACATTAGACAGCTTTTTTTCTACATTCCTCACTTTCCTCTTATTCCCTGTGTCACCTTATGTTAAATATGATGAAAAAAAACCTTTAAAAAATTGGGTGACTTGTGACCAATCTGGAAGCAAACCATGATAATCAAAGAAAACATCTCTGAGACATGAATTAAATGAAGATGTATTTTTCAAAAAAGGAAAAGGAGTACATGTAATTTTATGAATCTTTTACTGGTTGATTGAATTTCTAGTGGAAAAATCATGAAACACATTTATTGTTTAAAGCAGAACAGTTTATACATCTTAAAATATGTCTGGAGGTCTTTGAAATTAAAATGTAAAATGAAAGTGATTAAAATGAAATTCATTAGGTTTATAGTCCTTTGGAGACAGAAACCAGTGGAACATGTTTTAAATCAATATCTTTTCAATCAACACTGAACACACAGCAGGTGTAATAAGTCTAGCATAAAACTAATTTCTTCCATCTTGTTACTTATTTCCATCTTATGACTCCTCATCAACTGAATGTCCTTTATGAAGTCCTTTTGTTTTATTTTGAACATAGTTTTATTCATATTTTTCATACTTACATCACTTCAGAAAATGTTTTTTTAACTAAATGACACTTGACCTCATTCCTAAACAATAGTAATGATAATGACTGCATGATTTTATTTTTAAAGGAAAAGCACCTTCAAATTTGGGTTGAAAAACAAAACGAAACCACTTTCATTTCACCTGTAGTTATTGCCCCCCCAGTCCCAGACACCATCGCTCCGTATAAGAGGGGCCCCCACATTAACTAACTGCTCATTTGATTTATTTTTACAGACGAGCTCTCCTTCATCTAATACCCTAATCAGCATTCATACCTTGCCGTGATGATTCGGGACAATGCTTTTTTATTGAGGAAGTGATCTCACCCTTGAGTGCCAGAATCAGCCTTTTTTACAGCCCATCTCCTCAGGGCCTCATCCATCACCAAGGTGTCTCGGCGACACGGCCGCTAGACACATACTAACTCATTTAAGGAGAGGGACATACGGGGATATATCACTCAAGATCACTAACTCACTTACTGACGGCTGATGTGGTGAAACATCTCGCTTGTTCCGAATCCCCCGGTGCAACCCTTGAGTTTTAAGCACAGGTAAATAAGGAGATGATTTAGCTTCTGCTGACAGATGAGGAGGCATAAAGGACAAATGAGTTCCCTTGGATTTTGATTTGTCTTTCCATCTATTCATCCATCTTTATTCGTTGGGTTTTGCCGGCGTCTTCTCCTCTCCCCTCCTTGTACATATAAACAAGATCACATGCTTCGTGTTACTGAGGCCATCGTGACTGATTGACACTGAAAGCTGCACATCTCTCCCGTTAATACTTCCTTTATCGACTGCAAACTCAATCAAAAACCATGTAATCTTACAAAATATCTGCTGGTGCAATTACATTTTCAAAACGAGCAGCGTAAAACATGATATTTATTTATTTTAGCCTTTTTTTTTTACCCTATCAACATTTATAGTATATGAGCATTCACACAGCCGCCACCGCGGCCACAAGTAACATTTAAGGTATAATACTAAATGCTAAAATGTATAGTGTGACAATAACACAAATAGAGATTAGTCATAAAGTCTTAGAGCTCACTTAGTTATACTGGTATAACAACATTATTTAAAGGGAGCTAACATTAGCCACCAAAAGCTAATAGTCATACCAGACCAAGTAAGGCCCCAACAATAAAAGGCCTTAGAATAATAAACTGAGTAATACTGAAGTTCAACTTTTCATTTGGAAGAGGAGTGATGTGTTATTTCTTCTTTTAAAAGCTGAATAAACAGTGTATAATGTGACTGTAAGCTGATATGAGGTCATTTTGAAATGTTTATGTGCTTGTCACCAATGGCAACTGTTTATGTGACACATCTTTTGTGTACGAACAACTGGTGTATAAAAAGATCATAGATGAATGAAAATATAGTCACATAAAGTTAGAATTGCATAAAAATCAACATATCTATCATATATATTACTAAAGAATATGTAATTATATGTATATCTTCTCCTTGCTTAATTACAACTGAGGAAACAACTGTCTTAAGATGCTTCATCATTTACAGATATTAATGTCATTTATATGTAAATGTCATATTAATGAACACAAAAAATGTTTTCATGGGACAAAATAAGCTTCACAAAAAAAAATATGTATGTCTGTTCACAACTATCTTACAGTGTTTTATAACGGCTTTTCTTAAGTGGTTTAAAGCAAAGTATGAACTAAATATCATTACTTTTTATCTCAGACTATAAATACACCTTGCGAGGGAGTTTCTCTGTGATGAAGCGATGAGTCGATTGCCTCCGCTTGCATCGGCCTCAACAGGCATCTGATGACCAGCGCTCCCCGGAGCCACTGTTGGACTTCATTACATTATAGCTGTTAATTATAAATCTCCATCCAACTGGGCTCGGATGGCCTAAATGTGCCATAATGGGCCTTACTTGGAGATGACAGTCCATTGTCGGACTGTGCGGAGGAGACTGCAGCCACTTAAAAGCGCTTAATGAATTAGTTTCAAAGCCTCTTTACGGAGAAAGACGACACTCAGATATTGTGAGCCTTGCATTAAGGGGATCATCTTTATTGCCCAAGAATCCACCTGAGAATGAAATAGCACGGCACAGCTCATCCAATCAAAGCTTATTTGCATCTTTAAACATCTCTGTTGGCATAAGACATGACGTATATACAGCAAAAACGTACAGTACATACATTTAAATCGGCATACTGCTGCCGTCATCTCGTCACAAAAATATGCACATCATAGTGTCACAGTACCTCAAGTAAAATAAAGAGCAAGACTTGGGCGTTTTTATTCACTGTACTGAGGTTCCTTCCGAGTTCAATCCCTTCATTTAACGTGTGCGGAAACAGACAAATTTTTAGATATAACTACTCGTCACACAAAAACACACTAACAGATTAACAGAGCGCCATCACCAGTTCCCCCAAACTTTATGGCTAAAAGGAAAAGTAGTGCACAAATTTCATCCTACATATAGACTTCTACCAGAGAAAGGACATCAAATGCCTCCCTACTCCAGATTATACAGTATGGCAGCCAAGTTACATAGTTAAAGTTATATCTATGGGTCTACAACGCTACGACATTATGATCTTCAAGTACGCACTCCAATTATACTCACGTTGTCTTCATGATATGGTATACATAGGTATCAGTGCTGTGCAGCAGAGAAGCTAGTAAAAAATTATCTTACAATGATATTTAAAAATCTTTTAAAAAATTATTATCCACTGTAATTGCTTTAATCTACTCTTCGATAATGCCACATTAGTAAATAAAAAAAACAGCAAACGAACAGAGCCACTTTTAAATAAATATCACTTTGCTGTCGTACGCTTGTTTCATGA
This sequence comes from Amniataba percoides, assembly GCA_037176925.1. Classification (NCBI taxonomy): domain Eukaryota; kingdom Metazoa; phylum Chordata; class Actinopteri; order Centrarchiformes; family Terapontidae; genus Amniataba; species Amniataba percoides. The sequence goes on along the minus strand of JBAJHX010000031.1, from coordinate 12,929,140 downwards.
CATTAAGTACTCTTTCCCTGAAATGTTCTGCTAGAATCATGAGATTCTGTCCTCTTAATTGCTTCCCTTTAATCATCTATGTATGAATGTAGTGAATAGATACTTTTGCGATACACGACACAGCAGGGATGCAGGTTTATGTGAATGTCTTACAGGCCACAGTATATTATTGTGGACATATGCTGGTATTATTCAATAGTATGAGTCTTTACTCTTTGGCAAGACTTACCTCTTAGAACACATTTTTCTATACAAAAAGGACAAAAAAAGTCAAATCATTAAAAGGCTGTCTAAACGCACTAGAATGCAGATTAACAGGCTTCAAGATGGATGAAATAATCCTTGAGGATCTTCAAGTATCAGGTGGTCTTTTGACAGAAGAAGCTCTACTTTTGGCATGTAACTGTAAATATCTCTAGAAGGCGATTTCTTCTGCTTTGTCCGTCCGTCTGTCTTCGGCCTTCGAAGCAGGTCGATTCAAATTAGCATCGCAGACAGCGAGGATGGCAACGACCTCATTGTCCAGACACTAAATGCAAATTAAACTGCTTCATTCACTTCCATTCAAACTTTCACTGGGAGTATGAAGGGTGTTGCTCTATAAATGTTCCAGCTGCTTGCCTATCATACTTCTTGGCGACTGCAGGTTCAAAACTTTATTGTCAAAGCTGAAATGGACAAATACATAGTGTCAAACCACACCATTACCCGTTATCCTTCACTTCCTGTCTTCCTAACCCCCCGCGGGGTCGGGGCGAAGCTAATGGCTGTCCGTGTTGGGGTCAGGCTTTGGCCTCCAGCAGTTCGAGGAACAGTTTGTGCATGGGCACGCGGCCGTCCTGTTTGATGCTGCAGAAGTGCTGGACGGCACGAGCAGCCGTCTGACGGAGGAGAGGCAGGGTCATGATCAGTTTGCCGGCTCTCCGTGGGTCCTCCGGGTGGTGGGTGGCCTCGTGGTCCTGTAGGGCCCCATGCAGGACATCCTGGAGTCTCTGAACTGCCTCTGAGTCCTCAATTTGCATGGAGTCTATAAGGAGAGGTGAAATGAAGGAATTTAGGTATTTGATGTGTCGTTTTAGGTAATTAATGTGTCTCATTTTCCTTTTTTTAAAAAATACACAAGAGTGGAGGTAAATAGAAATGAACAAATGAAGAGTTCAAGCTACCGGCCTTGTGAGGCCAGCTGACAGACCAATATCGCCATCCATGAAGCCACAATCCTGAGCAATGCTGCAGATCTTTGTAATACTGAACTTAATACCTGAGTTAGCGAGTGCGATCGCTTTGAGGACCACAAACTCCTCCTTCTCCAGCCCCATGGTTTTATACTTCTTCACCAGCTGCAGGATGGCATTGTTGAGGTCGAGCAGTCCGGCCAGCTTCGACTGCTCCTCGTCCATGACGTAGTCCTCGGCGTACACCAGCTTGTCCTCCAAGGCCAGCGAGCGGAACACCACCCGAAGAATCAGGATCTCCATCCAGCCGCTCTGCAGTAGACTCATCTGGTCGGCCAGAGAGAGGGAGGGAAAGCCTGGAGAGAGGATAGAGAGGATAAAAATGTTAGTCTTACGGGGTTAAACAGTTGCGTAATGTCTTCTGTGACTCTAAAAGTGTAAGCAAATGACCCCTTATGATGTCATCAGGGTTATCTTGGATTTGGTGTGAGATGAGACGTATGTAACAGAAAACCTGCATTATAAAGTTGGGGCAAGGAGTTTGAAAGAAGGAGACATCAAACAAACATCTAATGAAACATATTAGGTTGCAATTAGGGAATTGTAGGATCCGGTATTTTAATATACCAGAGACCAACAGTAAAGACATTTCCAGTTCCCCTGAATCTTTTTTTAGTCTGTCTCACACAAGTCCCCCAAAATCTTTTTGGGTTTCAACAGTGGTTAATGGTCTAAATGGTAATAATCATTTGTATACAATATAATAATATGACTAGCGATACAGATTTTCTTAAAGCAGAATGATTCCCTTCTAAGACGCCCACACTGCAAAGGACATAACAAAGGACAGAGGGAGTGAATAGGTGGTGAATTTAATTACACTCTGTTGGACACACCCACTTTGATTGACAATTACACCCTACAGGAGCAATGATTAAACCTGCTCACGTCGCCCACATAAACCTGCATACACACGCTCACACACACGTTTACTGTAATTAAATAGATGATTTTACAGAGCGAGGGGAGGAAGGGGAGGCGTTTGTATTTTTGACACCATCAGTGATTGTTATCAGGATCCATTGCTCTTTACAATCACCACGGGGACGTCAGTGGCGCCCCTGTCCCCACTATCGCTCCCTGATTGATTGGAAACGCTGCCTGTGCACAATTTCATTGGTCGATAGGGATCAGTATTCTGGCACTGGATCATCGATCAGGGACAGAGACCTGTGTGAGTGTGTGTGTGTGTGTGTATTTGGCCCGTGTGATGAAATCTCAGGCAACATATTGATAGATTTTAAGGACAAATACAAGTTAGACCTTCAATAAAGAGAAAAGACCGTGTTTTGAGGGACAAATGACTTTTTCTTTTCAAAGCAGAGGGCACTGGGGGCACTAAGGAGAGGAAAAGTGTCTTGTCAGTGTTGGTCGTATCAACAACAACAACACACAGCCAGTCGCGCCGCGGCCGCTCTCACACACACATTTGACGGCCAACTTGCAGCACAGACTCAAAAAAAAAAGGCCAAAAGCAAAGAGGGCAGTTGGTCTTTAGCCAGCTCATCTGCCAGTCTGGCCCTCAGACTTCAGCCCACATCACTGTCAATCTGCCTGATAAGAGCAGACAGAGAGGAGGGGGAGCAGCCAGGACAGTAGCCCCATCACACTCACCTCCCCCTGGGCAAAGAACTCAGATGGCCTGGGCCACTTTGCCCAGGACCCCGGTTCTCCCAGCGATGGGGGCCGTGTGGCCTGCCACTCATCCAGAGCTGATGTGACATGGCCATTACGCTGCTAGGAGGGGGCAGTCCCTTTTTTTTTTTAAATATCCATTCTCTCTATCTACCTCTCTTTCTTTGTCTCCGTACAGCTGTCTTGGTCTCTTTTACCTCCTCAACCTGCTCCTTGAATGATGCCATTGTCCCTTCCTTTCATTTTGTCTTCCGTGTCGCGATCCCTGTCATCTCATCTCGAGTCACTCTCATCGTTGTCTCCATCCGTTTTTCTCTTTATCTGCCATTTTCTTTCCCTGCATCTGTCTGTCTGTTTTTCTCTGAGTCTTTTTCTATCAATTTGAAAAATGCGATCTCTGGGGAAAAACAGGAATTCCCTGCCAGTCGGAGGACAATGTGTTCAGTTTCAGGTGTGATTTAATTTGCCAAAGTGTCCAACCAGTTTATCATAATGACTGCTCATTTGTGTGACTTAAACATACAGATTATTTCCACTACAAATGCTTTTATATTTATATAAACTGTATATATATACTGTTTTTAAACTGTTTTTGCATCTCTGAGCAACTAATATCCTTTTGTTTTATTAAAAAATCTAAAATCTTTCTTAGATTTAGTCATCAGAATTTGATTCAGTCTGTAGCAGAGGTTTTTCTGTAGGAGAGGCGCTCCAAAAACAAAGGAGACTCAGTGAAAAAATGTTAAATGAATTATCAAAGTGAAATCACATAGAAATGCGATTTGCTTAAAGAGGCAGTGATACACGTCTTTTGGGAAATGTGACTTTGTGTCTATGGGATCAGAGCATGATAGAATAGTCATGATCCCACTTAGCAAGTAAACTACTGCACACCTCTTTTCAAATCATCTCAGCTAAAGGGATACTGATGTTTTTGGAAACATGCTTCCTTCTCGTCTTGAGTTATATGAGAAGATTGATACCACAAACATATCTGTCTTACTGTAAAGACTGGAAACAGGTAAAAACACCTGGCATAGCTGTGTTTCCTTGTTTCTAGTTTGAATGGAAGCCAAGCTAAGCAGCTGATGGTTACAGTCATGTACACACTTGGTAGTGATATCTGATCTAACTCTCTGCAAAAAGTGTCTTTCACAAAATTTGCACTGCTGTTTTAAACCCGTATTGACTAATTGCTTCATCTCAGCAAATGAGAACGTGCCCTAAATGTTCATTTTCACAAATAAACAATTTTATTTTAATGCTGAAATGTTATCAAGAACCTCAATTTATCAGAAATGTTTTGCGTCCGCATTGCTCCATGGTCATTAGTTGTTCTATTGGATGACTTAAGGATTAAATATTATTATTTGCCTCATGTCGTGCATCTTTTACTGCATTTTATTTAGGTTTTTTTGGTGACATTTCAAAACTTAAAGCAAAATTTGCTTGACACTGGGTTGAATTTGCGGCTCCCTCTCTCTCTCTCTCTCTCTCTCCCCTCAGGTGGGTATCTGCTGTGTGCACGGCCGCCTCTCACCGCTCCTCCGCTCTCCCAGCCAAACCCTCCACTGGCAAAGGGCTACAAATACACCCATCAGTCGGACTGTGCCTGTCTCGTGCGCTGACAGTAAAGAGCCGACATGGGAGGAACGAGGAAGACAGCAAGTGCCCTGGAGGGGGGTGAGACGGGTGGTGAGGAGGGAGGGGAGGGGGGCAGTTGGGGGTGTGGTGATGCTCTTCTTCCTTTTCTGACAGAACAATGGAAATGCTGATGAGGGACACCAAACACCAACACACACCCAAATGGTTGCTTCACATCCACTGTGTAGGAAGAAATACAAGGACAAATATAGTGGAGATATACACACACACACACACACACACACACCTGCTTTGTTTGTTTTGTAAGCATTTCAGAGACAAGGCATCAACAAAAAGCCAGGTGTTTCCCTGGTGATGTTTTGGGTGTGGATAACCACGGCTGATAAAGCAGTCAGAGATTCAGTTAGAGGGGAAAAGATGATAAGAAAACAGACAGAAGAGAAATCAAGAGAGATAATGTCTCCGCTAGACTGATCATCACTGCAGCCTGTGTCTATACGATGGTGTATAATCATTTCTTTGTTGACAAGACTATCACGCATTAATTATCGCAATTAATTGTTTAACCTCTTAACACCCATGTTCCACTTTTTATTTCCGTCTTGAACTTGAAGGTTAAATCATTATATTCCACACTGTGTGGTTCTATCTAAATATTTGCTACAGGAAACTTTGTAATTAAAGTTAGAATTGATCATTTTTTTGTGATGTTAATTATAATTTCTAACAATATTTTGTTGAAATATAATAAATAAAGAAATACCATGTTTTTTTTCCAATCAAACATCACTATCTCAAATTTACTGTATTTGCAACCATGTAAATCTGAGAAAAGGAGCAAATCTTCACATTAGAGAAGCTGTAAGCAGCAAATATTTTGTATTTTTGCTTCATAAGTTACTTTGCTGATTAATCAATCATCAAAATGGATTCAGCGCTGGAACAATAACTTGATTAATCAATTGTTCAATCAACGCAAATTTAACGTGCAACAATTCTGACAATCAATTAATCATTTGGGTAATTTTTTAATGGATAGCAAAAATGATGCAGCTTTGTAAAATGGGAGAATTTTAAACCTTCCTCTTCTTTCATTTATTCTTTCATTCATTTAGCATAATGTAGCCTTAAATGGAAATATGCTTGTGAATAAGTGAAAGTGCTGCTGTAAAGGTCTCTGAAGCCAAGTATCAAAAGCAGACCTGCAATATCTCTGTAGCCACCGCATACGATTACAACCACCAGCATAGCTGCATACCAACGTTTTAATCCCACTAATCTGTCAGAATGCACTTCCCCCCCTCTTTTCCACCCTCTCGTCCAAAGGAAAAAAAAAACTCTGGACATCCCTTCTGCTATCCCTGTGTCAGAGGAGACGCTAAGAGTGTTCCAAGTGTCAGGAGGATTTCCGTAATTCAGAGACGGCCACGGCCCAGGAAATGAATTAAAGCTTCCAGGTGGCCGGTGGTCATCTGGTTGATATACTGGGAACACAAATTGGTCAGCAAGGGCACACACACACATACACACACGGAGGATGACTGACAGACAACGCACACCCGTGCCAACATGCTCTCTCTCCTCTGGGCATCCAGCGAGTGTCTTGGCAACCGCAAGTCACAACAATCTCCTCCTCTGCTCTGATTATAGGCTTCATATGAGGTAATGCGCTTGGCGGAAGGCGCGAGCAAATTGACTGCTTGACTGAGACTGTGGGTGGATGGTGGGCTTCATCCCGAATCTGTACCTGGGATGTGTTTGGCCCAGCCGATGTTGACCACCAGCTCTCTGTCGGCCAGGTCGCACAGCGTGGTCAGGGCCTTGATGTCGCTCTCCGGCACGGTGGGGTCCGGCATGGCAAAGATGCCCTCCGGCTCGGCCACCAGCAGCAGGGACACCACCTTGTTTTCTGCCACGCCGCCAGTAACAGTGACTGAGAGATGAAGAGAGAGTGTAATTTTTTTTTTTGTTATAACAACCACTTCCATATAATCATGTGTATGTGTATGTTTGTAATCTATATCAAATAATATATAATACAAATACTTAATATAACCAGAAAGCACCATGCATCTATAAGTTATCAGAAACAAATAGATGTGAGAAAAGATCAGAAATTTAAAGTTTCAAGTCACAAAGTGGCGCTGGATATTCAAGTTCTAAAAATCGTTATCATGTCACATATTCGATGGTGCAACAGACTGGATTTATCAATAATTATTTTGGCTCACAAATGATAAAAAAATCAAACGAAAGAGCCCTACAATCATCAATCATGATTTCCACGTGAGTGAAAATACTGGCTTTTTTTATGGGCAGTTCTTTCAAACACAAACGAGTATCTGTTTCCCTCCAATTGAGATCCCAAAATTTGGTGATTCCTTAAAATGTTCTTTTATGGGCTGAAAAAATGGCCCCTACTTCTGACTCTAGATAAATCATTTGAAACATTATCTTTAAAAATAAAGCTGAAATTGAGGCTGTTTTTCTTTGCTCATGAAAGATTCAAGTTTTGGAGATACAAGGTTTTCACAGGACGGCAGTGAAGTTCATTACAGCCCCTTCAAAAAGCCTCCCCCCCTTCAAAAGACACAGTTGGCACTGAATAATGCACTGAACGATGCCAGCTCATTATCAAATAAATACGAGCTATGAAAATGACTCAGTGCTGTGTCAGACACCATCGCAGACGGCACGATTTGACTGATTTGAACAGCACAGATAATGTCCCCTCTTATCTACAATAAAAGAATCCACTTACATAGGCTCACTACTTAACAATCGTGCACCACAACAGAGTTCCCAGCGTGCTTTTGTCTGTGCACTTACATGTCCTTTTCTGAGGCAGAGCGTTCTGTGGGTGCAGATAGGGGCTGTTCTCAGCGTCTATTCTCCTCTTGTACTTCTGTCTGCCGCCTCGAACCCGGTCCAGACGCACGCCTATAGAAACACAAACACAGGACATTAATGATGCATTTGGCGTCACGGTCAACAGTCACGGTTGAACTATGCTCAGCCGGGTGTCATTATATCGCAGGGTGAGGTGCTAACACTCATCTGTGTGAGGTGCAAACACGCACAAAAAGTCATTTAACTTTGATTCAGAGAATTTGTTTTTTCAAACACTATTGGAAAAATTCATTTCTTGTTTAATGTAATGATAAAGGAGGAATAATCAGAGTAAAATCATAGTAAACTTGTTGCAGTAAAGGTCAGGTTATAATATTGATTCATTTGCAGATTCAGTACAAGAATCAGATTAGGAGAGTATTTATAATGCAAGGACTGTAATTCATCATCAGCACTCCAACAGCAATGATGGACAGTGTCAATGTCTGATGTCTGCATAGTGACAGCAAACAACAAACTTATTTAAATAGACATTTCGGTCTTGCGTCTTCAGTCAGTGTTCCTCAGTAGTGTGAATGCACTTCAGAACAGGTGATCAGTTGAGGTCACCCATCAGGATGTTGCCAAATCAACTGCTCGCATGTCTTGACGATCCCAAGGAGACTGAGCGGGACATGTCCTATGCCGGCACAGCAGCACGCATCCTGTAACGCGACACCCGACAACTTTAGAGCAGCCGATGACAACTGCTCATCTTAACGAGTGTTGTGGTAACCTTGTCATCATGCCGATGGGGATTTAAGTGTGTGTGTGTGTGTGTGTGTGTGTGTGTGTGTACAGGGGGCAGTTAGATAAGGAAAGACTTGATTGCATTCATGTTCGCCGAGGAGATTCACACACACACACACACACACTGAGAGTAAGAGTCAAAGTACAAAGAAAATGTGTGACTCAGGAAGCCTTCAGTAGTGGTGTTGGGTTACCTGATCTACGCTGTGCAAATGGCCATAGTGGCCCTGAATAGATCTATAATGGCACTCGCGTCTGAAAGAGACACTCTGAGGGTATTATTTGCCCACTTGACACCTCACGTTGATGCTGCATCCAACCCTTGCTGCCGGCTCTAGCTTGCGCTTTCTTATGCAGGTATTGGTTATGGAGAGGCTGCTGGAACATCCACAACATTAAATATCGTAAAGTCTTCTTAATCAGGCATGTAAAATGTGTTGTAGGGTTATATCAGTTTATGGAAAGGTTCTTAGTTTTTGGCATCATTGGTCTGTAAAGCTATTGGATGTCTTTTTATGGTTCTGCTATTACCATAACAACAATTTTATAGAATTTCTGCTTTATGAGTTAATGTACCATGAGATAGGAGCAACAAAAGATGGAAAGAGGGCGTCACTCATAATACAGGCATGGTGTGACAAAGGGGGCAAACAGTTCAGATGTTGTATACCTACGTCTTTTAAGGTTGAACCAACATCCACCTCCTTAAAGGTCCCAGTGCTGCATGTAAGTATGTAATAAGCTTCTTATCATTGGAGTCCAACGTGAACACAACATTTTTTACATAATTTGTTTTTTAGAAGTTATTTTTACTGACATGTTTGTCAGGTCGGTGGGGCATCAATCATTTCAAAAATATTAATCATCACAGTTTGAAGACAGTTGTGGCGTAGTTTGCTAATGTTTTCAGATCACCGTCTGTCAAATCGGATTACACTGCACCCACGCAGTCCAGGTAAAGCAGTTTTGCTTCTTATGCAGTTGAAATCCTAATTAATACTAAACACTGTTAGGATTTTAAGAAATGCCCTTTGAACTTGGCAGAGCTGGACTAAAACTGAATATACTGAATTTCTGACACTGTAAATCTTTTATCAATGCAAACATAACTCAGAAAAAACTGGGTCTTCAGCTGTCATTGTTTTACCAAACTATTTCAAAAGTCAGGTATGATGCAATTTTTGACTGTATTATGGAGGAAAGTATTGTGGTCAGATGTCAGAACCATCCTCAGGAAAAGTGAGCAAACTTTTGTCAGATAAATAAATAAATAGCTTGAATCCTGCTGAATTTAGATTATAAGTAAAACAACCACCCTGGTTAAACCAACCATCAGCCCAAAGTCCAGGCCAGAACCTTCAAATTTTACACTTTGTGTAATCAACCACAATTACATATATATTTTAGATTATATCAGCGAGCACCACTTTATACTTCTGGGAATCGCATTTGGTCCAACAATGGCAAGCTGGGTAGGATGTGAGTGAAGGGAGTTAACAGGAAGAAGCAAAGGGCTTAAACTCAAGAGGATGAGCGGGATATTAAAGAAGAGATTGGTGGGGTTAACTCGATGCCCCCTGACCCTCTGATGATGTCACGTCAAGCAAACAGTAAGTGTGGATTATCCAGGTCACTCGCAGGTGACACTCCGAGGTGTGAGCGGAGGGATAAGGCTGCTTATGTGTTTGCTGTCATCAGATTTAACCCAACCTGTCGTCAAACACCGGATTAACTGAAATGTCTTTGCTCGTTCGATATGTAGGAAAGGTGTGTTTTGTACTGGTGTATTTGTGTGTGTGTGTGTGTGTGTGTGTGTGTGTGTGCTCAGATCTGACGGTTATTCAAACACGCGCACACATCAGAGCCAAGTGTAACTCTTCACAGTGGAATGTGCTGACAACCAAAAGGCCGAGAATAGCTTTGGTGGATAACAGAGCAGACACACACACACACACACACACCTCCTCCCTGCTTGTCTGCGCGGCCCCATCAGAGTTCGATAAACACGGACGGCATACTCAGACATCGATCTATCCACCCCCCCCCCCACACACTTTCATCGCTCAGCCTTCTTTTTGAGGGTGTCTGGATCTCCGCATGGGAGGCTTTACAGGTTCCCAAAGCGCAGCGGGATCAGGAACATGGACCCCCAGCCGCTGATCCGGACTTGATCCAGGTTTGCTGCAGTCTGCGACAACGCTCCCCCCCCCATCCGCCTCCTCCATCCACCGCCAGCATGTGTCCAGTATAAACAATCCCACGCTTCTCGGATATTGTGACAAATGTACACATGGCCGCCTCCTATGCTACTGTGGCGTTACATTCCCGGCACGCTGCTTCTCATCAACGAATGGAAAGGATTTGGAAAGTTGGCAGCGCACGATGGGAAGCGCGGACACAGACGCCGTTGTGTTCCGATGCTTTTCTCAGAATACAGATTAGCACAGCGTGATTCGCACACCTGAGACCAAATAACTTCAGCTGGCAGGAAGTGGGGATGAGAAGAGGAGACAAAGGAGGAAGAGAGGAAGGTGCTAAAGCGCCGCTGCACCGCTAACCACATCTCCCGCGGACTTAAAACCATTAGAATAAAAAGGATCACACCGTTGCACCCGTGCGATAAACAAAACGCACATTTCGCGAGCATACGTGTTTTCACTGCTCTCAGAGGCGATGGCAACTGTAGAATTGAGCACTAAACAGGGCTTAATCAAATCCTGCCCGGGGTCTATATGTCTTTTAGCTGTGTGTTTAATACGGCTCTGACTCTCCCCATTAAACCTCACAGCTCCTCTGTCTCGGCCTTTACTGCGGCCTCTCCGGGGAAGAGGGGCATTACGAGACACGGTGAAGCGCGTTACGAGGGCGCTTACGACGGGAGTTACGAGGGGCAGTTCGCATTTCACGGAGGTCCAGGAATCCCACAAGGCATCTGGAGGTATTTACGAGGGGGGAGGGAAAGCAAAAGGGGGCGGCAGGAGGAAGGGGTGGGCAGGAGGGGTGGAGGGGGGATGCTGTTGATGCCCCTTCCCTATTAAAAGCAGCTAATTTAGAAAAAGGGGACAGACACACACAAACACACTCCGTCACAGAAACACACAGAGGCCTGACGTGTGTTTAAACAAACTCATATACACAAAGTGATACGTGTGTAAAGATGCTATAATTCTGTGCATCCATAACTCACACACACACACACACATTAAAGGACCACGCGGCAGCCATAAACAAACGCTGCCGTGTGTTTGGAGATGAGTAGGTGACATTAAAGGATCATCCCAGTTTATTACAACTGGGACCTTATTTTCATAGCTTTGGCCACCATCTCTATTGGTTATAATAACATCATACTTAGGAAAGTAATTGCTGAGATCGGGAAATATGGCGACATCGCTGCCACAAGAAACGAGTGAGACATTTGGGGGCATGAGAAATCAACGATTCAGCCACGTTATCACTTTGTTTGGAGGAAAAAAAAATAATGAAGTAGCAGCTAATGTTAAGTAGTTGTAATGCTGAAACATGAAACAAACAACAAAAATTCAGCAATATCCAATATGTATTATTATAATTAAAAATGAGAACTAAATTGCTGGGTAACCTCAGATTATGACAGACTTTATGCATATATGATACACAGTTATAATTTTGTAAGTATGGAGAACTGGAGAGACCAAAATTAAACTCCTTCCTCAAAGTATAAACAGTTAGAAGACTAGGATACTTCTTTTTTATTTTTTAATAAACAGTGTGAACTCGTTTTTCCATTAGCAACAAAACTAAGAAGCTCCAAACTGGTAGCAAGCTCTTTTTTCTCCATCTTCCTCCTTCAATGACTCTTTTACGCGTGAAACAGTGCGTGAATGTGAGAACAATTAAAACCTTTTTTTTTTTACTTTTACTTGCCCTCAGTGCACTTTTCACACATGCATGTTTTATCTGCTCTCCCCTCTTTATTATCATCTCTTGGCCCTGCACAGCTTGCAGCAAGTGGCCGGTACAGTAGGAGGTCGCTAATGTTTTCCTTTTTGAGTCACTTCTAAATTTGGACAACAATATGTCACCAGACAGGCACACAGTCAGACTGAAGGAGCACCTGACCGCTGTCACAGCCTCTGTGTGGTACGTATACATGTCACCACTCTTGGTCCAAAAAAAAAAAAGCTTATTATCCACCTCAAAACAACTGGCTTGGTTGGGTTAGTTACTTTCAGTCTTCACTAAATTCCCCAAATGTATCTCAGACTTTTCAAAAAATTCCGCAAATTTGAATTTTTATGTCAGTAACGTATACATTAGTCTCATCACAGGAGCCTCTGGCATCGAGTCACTCCATTATCTCACTGGCTGCTGCAGTGTCACACACACACAAACACGCACAAACACACTGGCAGGTTTCCAGCAGCTATTTCGGAGCAACACTGGTGAAGCAAAGACTGACACAACTGAACAGTTACTAGACCTCTCGGCCTTCTCAGAGACACGGCTGTGCATTGTTCAGCCCTGTGTTTACTACACACTGACCCACACACACATCACAATTCGCACGAAGAAGCTGAAGTTTAACTGTCAAAGGTTTTGGGTTTCACTGGAGTCTGCAGAGCTACAGTGTATGCCATCACCAGTTTATCAGGTGAGACTTTTGGAGAATCTCGGCTGGTAATGAGGGTATTGTTTCCAAGAATGCTAAACAAGGAAAGTGCAGTCAGACTTGCGTTAGCTGTCAATCTGCGGCTGTTTTTTTTTCTCTGTTTCAGCTGTCCAGAGGACAAGGTCTTAACTTCTGCCAAGTCTACCCACCAATCAATCCCTGGAAAAGCAGCTCAAACAAAGATTTGGCCCAAGCCTTAAAGTGATTTTCGGTGTATAACTGACCTTCTCTCAACATGCCCACAGCCAGACATTTCACGAATCGACAGGCCTGGCAGGATTTCCTTCTCCTCTTGGTGATTTCACATTCATTGGACGCTGGGCAGCTGTATTCAATATTACCTGGATGAGGAGAGAGAAGATAGGAGACAGTTTTTTTTTTTCTTCATTTAATTTAGACAAAATTCTCAAATTGAGATTCACAGCTGTCATGTCAAGAGTTCAGTTTCACTACAATGTGTCACAGCACGAGATGTGTGTAGGGTACTCAAACGATTTAGCCTTAAACAGATAGAACGATACAGATAAAGATAAAGGCAGATATATCCTGATTGAACTGAATTTTTAGTATCAGGCAGACACTGATATGAACCTGATAACGTCATAGTGATGTCATCAGGGTCATTTTCTCAGGTTTGGCAACAGTCTCTCCAGTACAAAACTGGACATTAAACAACTGTGAACTGAACTTAATGTGTAAAATCAGTGAAGTGCACCTTTTGAGGGAAAACTCTCTCATTTTGGCTCCAGCGCTTGCAATCAGTGCGGCCACATGCAAAAACGTGTTCCCAACACCTAATTGGGAGTAATAGCTGTGGCGGCCAAATGTGCACGCTAAGCCCTGTGGCACTCGGCCAGTCGCAGGCGCTCTCAGCTGCCCCACTCGATCAGAAACAGGAAGTATCTGATGAGCCAGACACCAGATCTGACAGCCGCTCATCCGGTTTGCCCCATGAACCCATCTACAGTAGCCAACTTTTAGAAGCCCGAACACAGCGCAGCCTGCCAGGTCCGCAACCTGGGCCACAAGCCGACAGGACAATCCTTTTAAAACACCCACACTGCACGCCGCTGACTGTCGCCGCAGCTTTCCGGGGGTTGATGCAAATGCACACACATTCTGCCCCATATGTTATCTGAAGCTTTAAACTCAAACATGTTGACTATATACACCATGCGCTGTAATTTAACCGCATATCAGCTGTTTGCAAACAGGTCTTTATTTAAAGCCTTTCTGCAGTTTGAGAGGGAGGAGGCGGAAGCTGTGAGCTAACTGATCGGGGCTTGTTTATACTGAAACAAACGCTCAGGGTATGACTGCATCTGCACCATGTTGCTCGTAAAACAGGTTTATATGATGCAGGAAGGCATTATCAGCCATGCACAATAAACTCTGTTACTAAGTATAAAACCGAGCATGTTCCTGTGTGTAAATGTAGGTTTTGTGTGTGTGTGTGTGTCTTACCCTGGATGGTCCTCTTGAAGAAGGCCTTGCAGGCCTCACAGGAGGCCACGCCGTAGTGGTAGCCTGAAGCCACGTCGCCGCACACCAGACACAGCCGCTTGGCCACCGTGCCCAGCATGAATTCACACTTCACTTGACTTTCTTCCTCCCCAAACCTCCTGAACAGAGGTGGAGAAGAAAGGAAGAAGAGGAGTGTGATCAGACGGTAATAGTACGTGCAGTTAACATCTGACTGGGGTGAAACACACAAAATAAGGAACAACGTAATGCAATACACCAACCTGTTTGTGCCCACATTGTTGACCAACCCCGCTGTGTGACCGTACAGGCCTGGAGAGTCCAGCCCATTGCTGTGGATGTGGCCTTTGGTCAGGGGCCCGTAGCTGGAGTTTGTGTCCGAGGAAGAGCTTCCGGGGCTGGGCTGGGCCGGGCTGACGTCGCCCTGAGAGCTGGGGCTGGGGCTGGAGGGCTCACGCTTTATGGTGGAGGGACAGGCGGGGTCCAGGCCCCTCACTGACATCCTGCCGAGATGTCTGGAGGAAAGCGAGGAGAGCGGCGGATGAAATGCATTATATATGACTTTATATGCACCTTATTGTCATGCATATTCATGACGGTGAGAGATTTGATTTCAGGTCAGCTTTATGTTATGAGTCACCTTGGTATTGTTATTAATATTAATGGCTGGTAATTGACCTTCAGATCTGTGGGCTTTGATTAGTTTTATTAAGTCAGGCATGATTTACACAGATAATAATCATGTAATAAGCAGCTGGGGAAAATCACACATTAACGTACAATTTATGGTCTTTAAACCACATATGTGATATTTCTTTCAAGAATACTTTTCTCTCTATATCTGTCTCCCGAGGCTACAACGACCCCTGCCACCTCTCCATCTGTGCGCCCCCTCAGCCATGCATCCATCCATCCCAGCCCTATCTAAACCAGCCGTTTGTAATTTCCCACGTATGCAAAGTTGCTGTCCATTACACTGCTTTGTTTTCAAAGAAGATTGCTTAAGCAAACCTAGGGAAATGGCCAAACCAGATATCATCCGTATCATCATCATCGCCATTCTGTTCAATTCAAAACCTATTCGTTTTTCTATTATTATTTCTTTCTGGCTTCTTTCCCTTTCTCTATTGTCTCCTTGCGTCTCTGTTACTCATCAAACTCGACCCGTCAAACACTCTGCAGCCTACAACAGTTAACAGACTGTCACTGCTAGGAAATCTATTCAGTGAGGATGAAGAAATGGCAATAAAGAATGGTTTTGCGAAAAACATACATTACTCTTTCGGTTAATAATTATCAACATATTGTCTTAAAAGGCAATAAATACAGACATGTCTTGTTCCTTGGCATTGTCACATATTTTTAGAAGTACTTTCTATGAATTCCTCCCTTCTAACTGCTTGAAATAACCCTTCCTTTAGGCCTGCATGTTAACGTGTGTATCATTGCTTTATTATTGGACTGAGATGTGACCACAACAGACTCTCTGTCACCACTCCGAGGAGAAAAAAGCATCTGAAACCAGCTGAGGTGTACAGTAGGCTCACAGGCATGTGATCTGCGCTCACACACACACACATCCTGAAAACACACACACACTCACGTTGTGGCGTCGGGCGTTCATGTAAAAATAAATATCATACGCGGGCTCTCACTTCTCTACATACACTTCAGGCTCACGTGATCGGGAACGTGTTCAATCCCCCTCCACACACACACAGACACACACACACACACACACACACACACACACACTTACAGACACATTTTAAAGCAAGTGTCTTCATAAACACCCCGACACATACTTGCATGCAACTGTTTGTCGCCAGGCCAACTTTAAAAAGCTCTCTGCTGTCTCAGTCCGTGTCACACACTTCACTTCCACATGCAAAGACACACACGCACGCCTAGTGTCCACACAGCCGGACATCTCCCCCTCTTTAACCAAGCCCGGTGAGGTGGATGTCAAACCTAGCCTGTTTCCTGCCATGTAAATCAGTGCTCTCTTGGCCACAAGCTATTTGGTAGTCAAAATAACTGGTTGCTTTTAACCACCCCCAGAGTAAACCATGGCCACGGGCTATTGACCCCTCTACAAACCCACAAAGAGAGACGGGCAGGGAAAGAATCAGACGGACAACAAGTGAAGACACCAACAGTAGACGTCTCTATAAGAAAACCAAGCGAGTGTTGCAGTGTAATCACGGTGTCTGGTGTCTCAAGAGGGTTTGGGTATCGAAACGTAATACTGTTTTGGTAAAGACAGAAATCTGTCCATAGCACAGAGTTTCAAAAACTGTCCACCAAACCAAAAGACGGCACTGAAGTTTATACTCTTTTGACTCTTTCTATCAATCAGTTTTCAATCCCATAGTTTATCATATCTTTATCTGTAGTTTACATGAAGTTTTTTGTACAACTCTTTGTTTTAAGTCATTAAACCTGTATTCATTCATGTTGTTGGTCTCTTATGGGGAGCGCAACAACCGTAAACACACCTTTGACGTATTTCCGCCTTACAAAGGGATCGTGGTGAGCATGTTAGCTAAATATTTGCATATTTACACATCCAGTTGATCCAAAGCCACATTAGCATTTATTTGAAGTCGTGTTTCTGGTCTTCTCACAATGCAGGTCTAATATTTACTTTGCTTTTAGCTCTGTTTTGGTCTCCACTAACAAAACAACATCGGGGTCTTTAGCAGCTAGATGTGGTGCTATGTCAACTAGTTAGCTGCTTTTATTGTTGGTTGTATTGTTGGGTTAAATGTTGATAGAAAAAAAAACATTCTTGAGAATAAATATCTTTAAAAAAAAATATTACTCTATTGTCAGCACTGAAATTGCATCAGCACTAGTATGGAATCACTTCCAACCAAGCACTGAACTCTGAAGTCTTAATCCTCGAAAATTTCACCTCAATAACCACAGAACAAGATGCCGTTATAACTTCTCCTCCCTCCCCACCCCTTGCCATCTCTCACCTCTCTAATCCACTTTGAAGATTATAAAAACAGTACAGTGAAGAGATCTCGGCTTCCTTTTAAAATGACTCACTGGTTTACTTATTGGCTATCCATCACGGGCGTCCATATTGCTGTGTCAAGGCTCTGACAGGTACAGAGTGAGATATTCTTTGTGCTCCCTCCCATTATAATGCATCAGAGGAGGAGAGGGGGTGGGCTGTGGGGGGGGCGTTGGTGTTTTGCTTTTCATAATGAAATGACATTAGAGTGGGGTGATCAGATGTGATGTAATATTCACTCTGACAGATTACTAATCTACAACGCCACATAAAAGCCCATCAAAAGACGGTTGGTGCGGCTCCTACAGCGGCATGCAGCAGGGATAAATCAGAGAGAAGAGGGTGTGTGTGTGTGTGTGTGTGTGTGTCAATGGGTATTCAAAGTTATCATACCTCACCCCTTTGTGTTCCAGTATCCAAAACAACTCTAATTGCACCCTGCCAACAAAGGCCAAAATGCAGCGTGAAACGGCAAGGAGACAAAAAGAGAGGAGAAGAAGAAGAAGAGGAAGAGGAGAGGCGGGAGGAAATTACAAGAGAGGCAGACAGAGAGAGGGAGTGTGAAAAAGAAGCTGGGAAGGGACAGAAAGAAAGGGGCAGTCCTGTGGCTCATTAACCTGGGGGTGTTGAAAGAAAAAGAGCGACGGCAACACTCACTTTCAAATGAGCAGAGTCATAATGCAGACAATGGCCCGGCGGATGAAGGAGGGAGGGAAGGAGGGAGAGACGAAAACAGGGACGGTGAGAAATACAGAGAAACACAAGAGGGAACTGACCGAAAGATATGAAGAAAATGGAGAGAAGGCAACTCTGCAGGGGAAGTGAAAATAGGATGAAAGGCGACAGAGATTCTCCCTGCGACAAGTCAAAAAACCACAAACACTTCCGAGGTCCCGTCAAGTAACCTTTCAGCTCTAACCCCAACCCCGAGGAGCAGTTATTTAGGTCACTGGGGTCTCAGTGGTATGGGTTTTTCCTTTTTTTTTTTTAAACTAATGAGCCAGTAAGAGATGAGCAGGGATCAGTGGCACCCCCAGCCAGCCGTAAGAGCCTTAGTCAGGGCTTTGGTCGAAGCTGTTAGCTGGGAGATGAGGTGTCCGTGGCCGGAGCTTGGACCCGCAGGCCCTGGAATCATGGATGGCGTGCCATACAGGGGATCATCTGCAACCTTTT
>JBAJHX010000031.1:12870835-12905206 GCA_037176925.1 Amniataba percoides | reverse complement strand
TTGACTTCCAAAACTGGACAGTCACTGTGCGGCGGCACCAACCGGCCCCCCCATCATCCCCTTAACACACACACACATTAGCATCAGGCCTCAGATCTAGTGAGTGTAATCTGCTTAGTTTATGCCTGACTCACAGTCATCCATCAATTACTGAGACAGAAGGGAAGACTATTGACACAGTGTGCAAACACCATTGTCTCTTTGGACCAACACAGTACCTCTAAGACACTTAAATGGTTTACAAAAGGAGGATGAAGCGAGGGAGGTGGGGGGGAGGGACAAAGGGAAGTAAAAGAAAGAAAGGCGAAGAAAGACATGCGATACAGAAAGAAGAAGAATATGGCTTTGTTCTATATACTTTACAGTTTGATGCCTTTAAATAGATGCGTGAGAGGGAAATGATACATAAAGTGATGGACAGATGAGCATTTGGAATCGGATCAGTTTCACGGCATTGATCTCGTGCGCACTGTCCAGGGATCAGAGGTCAAACACACACACACACGCGACTATTCCAAGAAACCCTAGAAAGCCCCCGGGAGAAGCTTAAAGCTACGTAACAAAGGAAATGTCACTTAGAGCTGCTGCTTCTATCCTCGGAGGGTCAATGGTCTTCAAATGGTTTTCACTTATCTGCAGATCTTATGGTCCCAATGGGGAGGAAGTGAATCAGTTCTGGGAATCTTATACACACAGGAAGGCATGCAGGCAGGCAGAGTTTCATCAGGACCAATTTGGCTTCATCTTATGAATATCTGACACTAAATGTGCAGATTAAAAAAAAGAAGGAATGAGGAATGCAGGTTTACAGTTGGTTTACAGTTCCTAATAACTTGGCTGGACTGCCCCCTGGTGGACAGATTTCTTTATAGATTATTTACCATCTTTAGCGGTTTACCGTCATCGTTCTCAGTTCAGCGTGCCATCGTGACCTGTTGTCTTTCGACAGGTGCCCATATGGAAGTTCTTAGGGTGATTATGTTACCAAGCCTCTGCTAACAGCATAATGTGGATTACCAAATG
This sequence comes from Amniataba percoides, assembly GCA_037176925.1. Classification (NCBI taxonomy): domain Eukaryota; kingdom Metazoa; phylum Chordata; class Actinopteri; order Centrarchiformes; family Terapontidae; genus Amniataba; species Amniataba percoides. Next base: position 12,904,183 of record JBAJHX010000031.1, on the reverse strand, counting down.
TGGATTACCCGTCATATTCTCAACAAGCAGTATTGGATTAGCTGGTCAGCTGCAGGCCCCTGTGGTGGAGAGGAGGTCTGGATTTGCAGGCTTTTGTTTGTTTGCACTCTAGATGACATAATAATCTCTAGATGAAGGGATGAAAGTACAGAAGGTGGCATAGCGCCTACTGTATATATTTCAGACCCCTTTAAGAAACTTTGTAATTTGCAGTAGTGGATTCTATTCCTTTACATTTCAGAGGACAATATTGCACTTTATATACAACCAGTTTTATTTTTTATTACTTTTCATGATAAGATGTTTGAGTGCAATGGTGTAAAGTTTTTTTTAATTATATTTCTGAGTTGAGTTGAGATGAGTTTTTAGTGGTTCCACACAAGAACAAATGCCTTTTATGCTTTGAGGCCCAATGAGGTGAAATGATTCCGTATTTCACAAAACAAAAAGTCTACAGCCGTGCTCCGAGGCTGCACTTTGAAACAATACTACTTTCAGCTAAATGCTCAGATCAGGATGCGAACATCAACAATAATGTAATGTTTACCACGTTCACCAATTTAGTTCAGTGTGTTTGCAGGCTGCCATTTGCTAATTAGTGGTAAATACAGCGCATAGTCGAGGATGATGGAAATGTTTGGAGATGTCTCTCAGAAACATGCAAGAGTCAGTGTCTGTTCCCTAAAATTCATCTGGTGACCCTTTAGAGGGCTTCGACCCCTAGATTGGAAACTAGAGGACAGTACCACCTGACTGTATATAAAGTAGTTAAAAATCAGCTCCATCTCAATCAGCTACAGCAGTGCATGTTACATTAGTATAATATTGTATAATATTTCATCATATATTGCTAACAGATTTACCTTTGATATTTTAAAACTGTTTAGGTTAGTGCTGTAATAAGTAGGGATTTAAATGCAGGACCTTTACATGTAATGAGAGTATTTTCATTTGTTCTTTTGTAGGGTTCAGGGTCAAAGGGTTTCATTTAATTTTAGCTGAACAGATGTGGTTTATACAGATGCTTTATCACAAGTCAACCCCCAATTACACACACACACACACACACACACACACAAACCTGGTTCCCAGACCAGTCGGTGCGGGTCCAACATACGCAAAATCCTGGGAGTCAGCACCACACACACACACCTGCTGCTGATGTCAGGAACTATTATACGCGCTTTCACATAACCGCACACACAAACAGCACGCAGCCTATCTCATCATATCACTTTTATCTCCACAGGTTGCAAATTTAGCCCTTTGGCTCGCTGTCAGCACGCCAACAATAAACAAGTCAGCGCAGACATACACTAAAAGAGCTATCCATGTTAGTTTAAAAAAAAAAAGTCTGCCACAGCTTTACATATTCACTCTCTGCCCCCCCGCCCCTGTCTGTCTGGAGCCACCCCCTCTAACGTGGCCTAACACGTCCTGTCAGCAGCTCTACAGGTGAGCCAGCCTCAGCTCACGATGCTGTCTCACACCACCGAGAGCTGATGCCAATACTCTCCCCGACTCCCTCGCCCACTTCCCTTCTTCTTTCCAACCCTTCACGCCGCGCCGCCATGCTTTCCTTCTGTCCACGACTCCCTCCTGTCCTCCCTCATCTGATCACACAGATGCACCCGGGCACTGCTGGGATTTCCTTTACTATGGGGCAAAAATGTGACACCAGGCCCAATGCTTCATGGCTCTGCCCCCCCCACCACCACCACTCCCTCCCCTAATCCACCCCTCCTCCTGACCCTACACCACCCTTCTCCAGGCATTTTGCGTCCTCTTGTAGTAAACCCACCTTCTGGTCATCCCTCAGCCAGTTAGCCCTAGTCAGCACAGCCCGATGATTCCTGGCCACGCCAAGGTACACAAGTCAAAATGTAATTTTCTGCAAGATTACACATGATAATGACTCGCTCCGGAGGGTCGCCGTAAATGATGACTTCCAATTATAGATGCATAACTATCGATCTGTCAACAGAAGCAGCGGGGGATAGAGGAGTGTGTGTGTGTGTGTGTGTGTGTGTTTGGAGGGGGGGGGCACAGCTGTGGAGACGAACAGTAATGTTGTGCTTACTGACATCTTTCTTGATGCCACACACACACACACACACACACACACACACACACACACAAAGACGATGTGGACGCTGCTGCAGACACACCGGAGAGCCCAACAATCAGCGAACTGCCCCCAAAGTCCTGCACAGGCTGAGTATCGATGAGAGCCAATAAAAAGCCTGAGAGATGAGTTCACCTGGGAGCAGAGTAGACCTTCACCTGGTCTCACACACACATACACACACACACCTCTGCTTCCATCCAAACACCACACTGGACTGTTTCTAAGCAGACCGGGGGGAGGCGGAAAGGGGGTGGGGGGGGGGGGCACAAAAACACATTTGCTGCAATTAAACTGGAAGCCTGCGTCTACTTTATTCTCATTCCCTCATCTCTCTCTCTCTCTCTCTCTGTCTCATTGCTTTTTGCTCAGTACTCACTGTCAGGTTCATCCACCGGCTGGATGGCTGGTCCTCCGCTCCACAGCTGCAGTCAGTCAGTCAGTCAGTCTCAAGGACAAACGCTCCAGCTCTCCTCGCCTCCGGTCTCTGTAGCTCAGCGATGCAGCAGCGCTTACACACACACACACACACTCCCAACACACACTAATACATAAACACACACACGTCCCCCCCACCCTCTCCCTCTTTCTCTCCTCTCAGCGTCTCACTCTGATCCAGTGCTGAGTTTACCTACCTACCTGCCTAGCTTTGCTCGCAGGGGAGTCCTGAGAGAGTGTGTCAGACAGAAAGTGTGTCTAAGAGAAGGGGTGGTGGTGGGGGTGGTTGTGGGAGGTGTGGGGCAGGAGGGGAGGGTGGGGGGGCAACGTTCCCTTATATGCGGAGGGAGGTGGGGAACAGAAGGGAGGGTAGAGGACACACAGCGCTCCTGTATTCCCATAGATACAGAGGAGGGATTTCTATTGCAGCCTTGCAAAGATGGGAGAGAGAGGAAGGGGTGGGGGTGGGGAGTGGGGGGGGGTGGGGGAGAGGTAGGGAGAGCATCATATTTCAGCGATGTTGAGTCAGCATGTGAACGCGATGCATGTGTTGATAGAGTTGGAAATATTTAGAGGGCATCCTCTTGTGGGAAGTTGCGGATTAAAGTCGAAATGATTAGAGTGTGTTTGTTCAGAGGGTGAAAAGTTCTCCTGGTTTTTGTTCAGTCGGGAGGGCGACGGGACCGAATGTTCTTGATCACCTTCATTCACACTGCATTTTAAGTATTTTTCAACAGGTTCAATTTTGTATTTCAGTTTCCAGTGATCCTGGACCATGAAAAATAAAAATCTGCCACGCAAATAATTTCAAATAATGAAAGGTCTCTGGTCTGTAGGTGCTTCTTGTTAAATATTTAGCTGACATGAATCAGCCTGCTCAATAAATTGCTATGTTACTTGCAGTGGAAACCTCACTGACACTGATCATTATAACAATTATAAAAATATGACATTTATATATTTGTTACATGAATATAAAGTAATGAAACAAAGACCTAATTAGGAGGTCCACTGGACGAGGGCAGCTTCATCCACAGGTGTGTGTTCGTTTTCTGTCTCCATTACCAGAAATCATGAGTGTTTCTCATTGTTTGAGTCAACTTTGCAAGGTCGACTGAACGCAAGTTTCGCTGCTACATCTCGTTTCCTCTTTTAAGGTAGTTTGTCATAAACCTCGAGATGTTTTTAGTTGAGAGAAAATGAATTTCTTATTCCCGTCATAATTTAAGTGTGCACGCCACACCAGCCTCAGGTAAGCAGCTGAATGATCGGCATGGGGCAAAGTATCATGGGAAAAAACAAACAGACAAAAAAAAAAACTAGTACCATAAACAAATTATTCAAACAAAATTTTTACAAGACTGATTATGTCCCAAATTTTGAGATCCTTGTAAAAGGTCACTCGAGCAGTTTAAAAATGAACACATTATATGCTGCCTGTAAAAAACTGGGGGATTTGCTTAATGTTGAGTTGTAGGTAAATTTCATAGGTGAATTTGGTTAAATCTGTACAGAACCAGCCGTTTCCCTTGTTTTTCTGTACTAAGCTAAGCTACCTAGCTGCTGGCAGTGGCTTCATATTTACCACACAGACAAAAGGGTGGTATTAAGCTTTTTAACCAACTCTCAGCCAAATAAGAATGGATGCATTTACTAAATTCGCAAGTATTCAAATATGTAATTATTGGATGTTCAACTCTCAAATTGTAATATTAACATTGGCTTCATTTGGAGGAATTGGAGGAATCGGGTCTCACAGGACAACAGCACATAGTTTAGGCAGTCTCTGAGTTTAATATTTGTTTCTGTCACTGGCAGCTCATCTCCGATCAGGACTAGTGGGGTAAAGACCATCAACCTGGCGCTCAATGGTCACAACAGAACAGAGGAAACAAATATTATTACAGTACAACTTCCTGCGCATTTTTAATTCATTACTTTTTTTTTTCCCTCCTAGACTTTAAACTCTCTACCTACATTTAAAAATATTTCAAATCTGTATTCAGGACAATCTATGGCTGCAGGTAAATTACCCAACAGCCTAAAACATAAGAAACAATAGCACAATTAAGTAAATAACGATGAGTCTAAAACTAATTAAAATCGTAATCAATCTTTGTCTAGTTTTTCATATTGTAGTTAAAGGTCCTGCACAGCCACAAGTGTTTTCACCTCAAGTCTGTTTAGACCTCAAGCACAGCCTCAGAAAAGGTCTAATCAGGATTATTAAGCAAAAATACATGTGAACCAGAGCTACGTGGGACCTTTAAAAGTATCATGACAGAAATCCTTCATTTTTTTTTTTTCAAATTCTGAAAACACTGAAAATGTGGTAAAACTATTAATTTCCTTTCACTTGAATTTCCAAACCTGTATGGAAACTGTGAAATGCTTGAAATATGACAATCATTCAGCCATTTCGTCATATGCTGTACGGAGAATGGAAACTGGATGATAAAAGGACAGTCAAGCAAGTTGTTAGCAAGACTTTCCCATCACGTGTCCAAATGTGTGTTTTCTAAGTAAACATCAGCAGAACCTGCACACAGCTGCACATGCATACATAGTGGTGCTAAATGAAGGGAAAATTAAGGGTTTGATTTTATCTCCTTTTTTTCTTGCTGTTTTTGGATAGATTAAAAAAAAAAAAAAACTTCTGATGACATGACATCTTCCATGAAATGAACAGTAAAATGGATGGGAAAAACATCCAGATATTCCAACACACATCCATACAGTGGACCCTAAAGCCGTTACATTAAAGAGGAACCTAAAATGAATCTTGAGGTATGGCCTTCTGCCTTCTAATATAATCATTTGAAATCTTGTGCAATATCAGACAAAACCATTTATCATTCATTCGCTAACCAATACGACCGACTGGAAAAAAATAAACAAACAAAAACAACAACAAAAACAAAAACACCGTCATTTACGCACTCAGTATATGGTCAACATTACCCCCGTTTTCTTGCCTGTAACAGTGGCATCAGAGGTAACAGGGCTGAGGCAGCATGCCAGCTTAACACACTAACAATGAGACATCAGTGTCGTTTATCGTCTCCAACATGGAGTTGCTTGAGAGGACATGCTTCCAAGAGGATTTTCCTCCAGCTCAGTTTTATGCTCATGTGTCGTCCTCTCCATTTGTGGGAACAGTCTGTGCGGATATCGCCCGGCTTCTTATGGTTTCCCCAATATGGGAAAGTTTCTGTTTTATCACAGACTCGGTTGCTAGGACACACCTCGCTCCTTCCCTCCTTGTGACTCACATTCCTGGATTATTCTGGACAATTTTTCTTTTGTTTTTTTTTGAGCAGCATTTCATCTCCCTCGCTCCTTTCAGCTCTCGGGGCGTCTTGTCCCAGCTTGCCTCGGGTTCGGGATCCAGAACCCAGGCGTTCAGTTGAAACCTAGTCCTGTGCCTTTGGGTCTCTGCATGGCGCGGATGGGCTCGGTCATGCCCCTGCCCTCCGGGCCCAAGCCCATCCCCGGGCTCCAGCCCATGCTCTGCAACATGCGGCTCCCCATGTTGGTGTCGGGGATGGGAGGCGCGTTCTCCCCGACCACTCCTGAAAACGAGAGGACACCGGTTAGAAACGAGGGAGATTTTAACAGCTTTGTGTGGACGTCTATAATTATATAGGGAGGCAAATATGCCACAAAACTGTCTGTTGCAACAAATGACTGTATAAAATTAGTTTTGTGTTTATCTACTGGCGGGGAGGTAGACACAATAATGTAATCTCATCACTGGAGTAATTAATCACATTGAACACTGCAACAAAAGGTGTCTCATATTAGGTCGCATACAGTCAGTTATAAAGGAGGTCTGAAAAGGAGCTTTTTGATGTGTGAGCTTTAAAAGCACAAAGACAGTTAACCTAGCTTGAAAAAGACTTACAGGAAGAACATTAGTCCATAGTCCTAATTAGCAATAACCATGTCACAAAACTAACACATGCCAATCACACACAAACAGGAACATAAACATCATTAACTTGCATGCAACCTAAAGAGGCCAACCTTTCAACAAGCTGCCGCTCAAACAGTTAACTAATCGATTAGTTGATCAGCATGAAGTGATTTTAAGCCAAAATAAACATTTGGTCGTTTCAGCTGCTCCAGTTACATAACTGTAAATGTTTTAAAGACCATCGCCTCTGGAACATGTGATGAGCACATTTTGTTATGTTAACAGAGTAATTAATGGGGAAATAATGAGTTAGTTGCAGATTTAGTGGCAGAGTTGGGTTATTTCAAAGTTAAAATGCTTATTCTGGTTTCACTTGATAACCATTAACCAAAACTAAAGTGTTTGACAATGACCGTTGTGCTTATTAATTTGGCTTTTACAACATCTAGCCACTAAATCGTTTTCTTTTCATTAGAAAGTCTGGTCCCCATCTGCTTTTTACTTAAATATTTCTTTTAATGTATGCCCGTTGTATGTTTTATTCAGTTCACAGTGCTGCAGGGTAGCCTTGTATACAATGTGTGAATTCTTATGTGTTGTTATTTATGCTGCTATTGTACATTTATAACCCTTTAAAAGTCACTTTTGCTGGTTCACAGACATTTGTCCATTCTAAATATTACATTTTAATCTTGTCTGATAACAGTTAATGATGGTTCATGAGGGTCAGCTACCGGTAAGGAAATACAATCCTAAATTTGAATCCCTATCCTATATACGTATATAACCGTCTGCAAAACTTGTTGCACTGCTCCTCCAGTGACATCATCACTACATTTAAGTAATGTAATCATGTAATCAACTTAGCCACATTTCCACTCGTCTAGCAAATACATCCAGTGAGGGAAAGTACACCCACATCCGTCTCAGCCAGACGACATGTCATTTTATTCTGGCCCTTCCTGGAAGTTCATGGTCCGGTCACAGGGACCGACCCATTACCCTTTTTAATCCAGTCTTTTTTTGTAATTGCTACACAGTGCAAAGCCGCCCCGCTCATTTACACACACACACACACACACACACACACACACACACACACACGACTGCTGAGTCCCAGGTGGGCTTCGAGCCAAATTGTCAGGATGTGAACTTGGCAGGCCATTGCTGCCAAGTTCACATCCTCCACCCCGCTGTGAGGTCGCCACCTGCTGTTCCTGAACACCGCACCTGTGTCTGGGGCAAGCGTCAAATGTGCTCGGCATTTGCGACGCATCGCTGATTATGTCACTTTGGATAATAAAAATTCTGAAATCTATAATACATGAAATTTTCATGAGCCTTCTACCGGAGTCTTTTTTTTTACTGTTTAGTTTAACTTTTTTTTGACCTGCTGTCTTTCCTCTTGCTCGCTCTCTGCTCTCTTTTTTTACATTTTCAAATAGCAATACTTTTGTGTGTTAGGTAAGGGGAGAAAAAGAGAAAGGGACTAACAACTAAACCAGACATAATATTTGGTGCTGCACTCTTCAAACAATTAAAAAAAAAAGGAACAGAGCTTCAGACTAAATCTATTATAATGGGAGTTTGGCCTAATAGCATTAGGCTTTGCAACCTCGCACTTCCTCTTCCTAAAGCATCAACTGGCCCAGAGGTAAGGAGAGTGGTTTGGGGGAAGGGGAGGAGATACACAAGTGTTACTGGCTAAGAGCTAATCCAGTATCTCTGCTCTGACAGCATGACTAGCCAGCTGACTCTTGTCCAACAAAGCTTAGGGAGGAAAGGGGGTTAAGAGCTAAAGCAGGGTTTAATAACCAGGGAGGAAGAGAGAGGGAGCAATATGAAGGATGAGGGACTCCCTTCTGTCAATTAATTCTTTAAACAAAAAAAAAATATGTAGAGAAACCCTCACTTTTTATCCCAGTCCCTCATGTTTACATCAGTGTGTGTGCCAGACAGAAGGCGATGAGGAAAAGCAGGCTGGTGAGCATACTGAGCTCAACCAAGAGGGGGAGGGAAAACAAGTGAGAAAGTGAGAGCCAAAAATACATTAAAAGGGGCAGTTGGTAAAAAGTGCCAGATGGTGTGCGAGGTGTAGGTAGGTAGGTGCGCATCCAGTACCCGAGGGGGCGGTGGAGCCGAGGGGGGCTGCTTTTCGCCTCCGCTTGACATCCCCCGTACATAGAGAGCCGAGGTGCCCGCTGGTCTGTCTGCAAAGGCAGCCAAACAAGACAAAAAAAAAAAAAAAAACACAGACGCATTAGTTTGATCGCAAATAGCACCACGGAAAGTGTTCTTACTCATTTGGAAAAAATACCATTAAACACTGTGAAAGCAAAGAAGAGTTATGTTGATGAGGCTGCGGCCGAGACAAAAAGGTATCAGAAAATGAATGCAAGTTTGGGTCATAAATCACAGGCGTTTAAAGTTTAACTGTTGTTCTCACCTGCTGGCTGTTTTTACTGAACAGCTCCTCCGGTGTCCTCTGTCTGACCGCGGGTCCCAATGCAACTGAAGTGGCAGTGAGGGAGGAAAAACAAAAGTTAACGTTTGAGCAGTTTGCAAGAAATCCTTGAAATAATGCATCACAAGCTGAACTGGGCCCCGGTAATAGTCCCTAATTTAAAATCTGCCACATTTCAACCAGTTTGTAAAGGAATAAAATGAGGCAAAGACATGTGGCTCACCTGTCCGTGCTCTCTCCTCGATCCCGAGCTAAACCAAGGCCTGTTTGAGATATAATAGTGTCGATCAGGCCTTCAAATTCCCGTCAAGGCAGCGTTCCAGACACAGACACTGTATTTCATCATCATCATTTCGCTCTCAAAGTGAATTGTTGGCTCTTGTCCAACACAGAAACTTTCACAGAAACCCAAGAACCTTTTCAGACTTTAACTTGAGAACATTACTTGCATTTGGACTGCGGGAACTACAGTTAAAGTTTAATACTTTTAATTTATTAGTCTGCACTCAAGCAAAAACTGGGACTAATGTGGAACTAGTAATATGGAAATGATGAAATCAGACCTCAAATTTGACCATACATGTCAATGCGATGCTGTCAAATAATGTGTCTGCTGTGATAGAGTTCACTCTGCTTTTAGTTTGCGTTAATACTAATTAACATATCTTTTTATTGTGTATATTTGTTAAATTTAACCCCTCTGTCTGTGAACTCCACAATCAGAGTTGAGTTTAGAGGAAAACTGTGGCTCAGAGATGGCTGCTTTTGTCTCAACCAATGTTTTGTATAGCATCTTTCATAAAATAAAACGCAACTTAAAAGTTCGATAATAAACTAGAAACAGATTAATGCCTAAATATATGAATAATAAAATCAAGAAAATATGCAAAACAGAAATAGGAAACAGCACAGTCAGAATTTTAACAAGATGGGGACTCACTCATGAGAGTCCTGGCTTTGTCTGCCCAGTCTGTCGCTGAATCCTTGGCTGGAGCTGCCCTGCAGCCCCGCCTCAGACACCTGCTGGTTTCCATGGAGACGACTCAGCCTGGCCTGGAAGCCTGACAAACATAGCACGGGTCCGTCAAAAACTCAGGACGTGAGTACTGAAATGATCAGATTAGTTTGATTATTTTAACAGAAAAGTGTAACAGGCAGTTCATGTTGGACGGGAGGCAACTGCCTCCCCAATTTTGACGGGATACTACATGGTGAGAGGCCCTTTGGGATATCAGTGAGCCAGAGAAAGACACTTAACTAATGAGAGGTACAGAGATGCTTCAAATTCAAATGTCTGCAGGTACACAATAAGGTGACCACTGAAGACAGACTGATCTGTGAGGTATTGGTATTGGTGGGGTATTATTTTATGTCTCTTTTTTTTTCCTATGTAGTAGTCTTAATTAAAGCCACAGGTCAGATATTTCACTCCCTATATTTACTATAGAACAACACTTTGCAGCCACTGATGAAAATTGCCTTGCTTTGTCTCTGTGTGAAGTGTTTGCCTCCTGCTGGCCATGAGCGAGACTGCAACAACAATGTGAAATGAAACCCTTTTGATTATACAAAAAAATCAAAATCATATATTTTGCTATTACCTTATTTGCATTTAGTTTAGTTTCAAAATGTGTTACAAGCCACCATCAACTTACATTTGTGTCCAATGTGTCTGAATTTATAAAATAATAATACTGCTGTTTTTTAGTATGCCACTTCCATCCTACCTCTCTGAGCTCCAGGGCTCATGAGTGGGAAGGATCCAGTGAGGATGCTGTTGAAGACAGGGTCAGCTAGGTCCAGCTCCTCTGACCCCGTGTCCCTCTCCCACCAGGGAACCACTCCTGCTATCCCACAAGCACCTCCAGGCCCTGAGCCGGAGCCCGGATCACCCTCATAGAACCAGTCGCTCTGCTCGTCATCGCCTGGAAAAGAACGGACGGACACAGGAAATGAGCCATTTAACACGGCAATGACAAAAGACATAGCAATCATAATTGGGCCAAACAAAGACTCAAGTTTTGAAAGTAGCCACTGTCTCAGTGACTTATTGATATTCCACAAAATGTAGAAATATCAGCGCATATACCTAGCCCATATTTTCTTACTTGATTGAATTCTGAATAACCCATTTGAATTCTTTTGAGTCAGACCAAAAATATCAAACACTTCTCAGTATGTACCTTGCCTCCCCTCATCGTTGGTGTAGAGCCCTCCATCACTGCTGTTACTGACACTGCTGGTCTCACTGGAAAAAAACAAAGAGTAGAAGGTGGTTACTCACACAAGAACATCAATAAGAAGTCAATTACTGTCAATTAGGACACAAAAAATAACGAGCACACAAATTCACTGATATTACAATTTGTGTGTCATGTTGTCTAAACAAAAACAGCCTTAAAAAACTATAACCTTACAATCAAAGATTATATATGCTTGATACCCTGCACTCCACACAGCTAATAGTTCTCTCTTACCTGTTGGCCTACAGTATCACACACTCATAAACACAGAACACAGAAATGGACACAGTAGAGCAGCAACTTCTGAAAATGCAGGGCATGAAAAAGAAACAAAAGTCAAAACACTAACCACCTTTCACTCATGTCCTCATCTGAGCCCTTCTGCTCCTCTAACTCCATCTTGTCCTTGGACCCTTCTGTTGGAGAAGAGATGGGGTCCTCACTCTCCACCACCACCCCTTCATCTGCAGCCTCCACTCCCAGCCTGTGGGTGGCCAGTTTCCTCTTCTTCACCCTGTTCTTCCCTCCGCCCGGCCCCATCAGTCCACAGAGCTCCATGGCAGCCCTGCCCTCACCTGCACCCAGTCTATTTTGTCTGCCGCCGGCACGGGCTTTGGGGACAGGTGGAGGACCTAGCATGGTGGAGGAGGGGGGCTCTGGTTCTACAGGTGGGTCTACAGCCATACGCTTGACTTTACGTCTCCGCCTCAGGCTGCGAGTGCCCTCTGCCGACCCCAGGACACCCAAGTCGTCCGGCCATAGCGGCCGCTTGCTTCGTCCTGTGTCAGCTGTTAGAAGGGTGCGTCGTTTGGGGCCAAGTTGTTCATCCGAGTCGCTGTTGTCACGGGCATGGCTGTTGGCAGCGGAGACGCCCCCTGTACTGGCACGGTAGTCCTGCCACAAACATCAGTGTGGTAAATATCAGACTGTGATTCAGAAGCTAAATTAAGAAACCTGAACAGTCTTGAGATGCTAATTAAGCCAGAGTGACATTTGAGTGAAATGTCTGTTTAAATATATCACAGTTAAAATAAATTTAACAGTGATATATTTAAACAGGATTGTACTGAGGATCATGTGTTATCATCCTAAACAAAAAATGCTAAATTGGCAATTCCAAGTTGATGTAGAGACCAGCAGATTTCAGTTTCCAAAGGATTAGATCAGATTAAAGTTTCACTGCTCTTGCAACACTGTGGAATATATATAAAGATCAAGGGAGCCATTAATGAGAGTATCAAGACAATGGCCTGGTTCAGATCTCTGAACTATTGCCCCCAAAGTCTTTAGGGGGGTTCAAACAATGAGTTTACTTGAGTTCAGGATGGAAGCAGAACAAAGAAAAATCTTGGATGTCTCGATTGTTTTGCTCAAGGATCTGTTAGTTGGTTTGTCCGCACAGTTAAGTTGAGAGTGAGTTTTTAACTGTGTATATCCACTGGATCATTGTCCACTCACCTTGTGTTCTTCTACGCTGGACTCTGAACCCTCACTGAGGTGGCCCGTCTCCCACGGCGGGTGAGGGTTGTCCGAACGTCGTTTTCTACCCCTCCGCTTCCGAGCCTGCCTCTTCAACAGGCAGCCCACGGCCAGTGCGTGATCCCCCCCATCACCGAAACCGCCACGAGCAGCCTGCTCAGAGCTCTCCTCCAGTGCTGACACCAGGTCATGGACCAGCTCGTCCATCGTCCGGCGAAAGTGCCTGAGGTGTGGACAGAAAAAAAAAGATGACGCCATCTGATACTGACACTTAAAAAGTATAGTCTGTAATTCTAATCCAATTCACTTTTTGTCAAATGTAGCAAATTTCCAAACGATCCACAAAGTGTCTGTTCTCTCTCTCTCTTTCTCACTCTAACTCTCTCTGTGTGCTGAAAAACCTGATCTGGTGTTTATACACAGCACTGACTCTTTAAATGCAAAACAGAGAGGCTCAGATCGAGGCACATAACTCTGCTCAGACTGTCAAAACTGCCAAGGATTTAGATGATTTCAACTTATTGTGAAGTTGATCCCACCTGTCTCCTGTCAGTGGCAGTTTCATAGTGTAAAAACAACAATAAATATTCACTGTATCCAGCAAGTCACATGTCAGCTAAACTAGGTTGTCCTACTACAGGGGTATGATGCCAAAATAATCCGATTTGACTGTGATTTAATCTACACAGATTTATCACAATGATGCCGAATTAACTGCACCATGATGCTAACTCGATGAAAGTCTGGATTCATGTTTTATGAGATCTGTCCGCAAGACGACAAGCAAACTACTTCTAAAATGCTTTTTTCTTAATGAAGTTCGGCTCAATCTGAGCTCTCCAGCACCATAAACTCCACTTGCAAAAACATTTAACGATGTAACTTTAGTATAAACTATCAGCAGTGTGTGCAGGACATATCTATGTGCTGTCTAATTATTTGTTGGCACAGTATGTAGTAACAACAGCTGTGTGTGTCGATGCAGACCTGTGTATTTGTAGCACCATTATCATGAGAGACTATGGTAATACCTACCTTAGCTATGAAGCTCTATGAGCAGCTATGAAACTCGCTTTATTCTTCCCTTTTCGTCAAGTAAAGGTAAATATAACAAATGTTTAATACTCACGTTGATAAATATCCAGAGTAAGTTTACGAACTCGCTATGAAATGAACACTCAGCTGTAGTTTACTCTCTAGGTTGTTATTAGCATCAGAAGCTACTGTGGCGTTTTCTTGATAACCAGCGAGATAAATCAACCACGACAAATGTCCACCTTTCGTTCAGGACAAATGTCTCTTGGCAGCTTTACAATTAGCCGATTTAAACCGCTGTCAAATCAGCAGCAACGAAAAAACCTTCTGATGTTCAGCTTAGCTTCGCTGCTAGTCAGCTAGCTTAGCTTTAGCTTCAGCCCTACAGCCGGTTGAGTCACCGGGGCCAACAAGACGTTTCGTCCCGGTAAATTTGAAAAAAAAAAATCAGGACCACCTACCAGCCGGTTCCCGCTTTGCCGATGGTTTTAAGATTAGCCGCACGGAACATTAAAGCCGCCAAATGCCAGATACCTTTAGCCAGAAACAACGGACACACAGTTACACACCACAGACATCATCCTGACACAAAAGCTACCGAGCAGCGACCTGCACCGATCTGCGACAGGACCCTGAACGCACCAGAAGGGCCGGTGCTGCCTTCAGGTGCTGCACGGACGTTTAACTTGAACAAAATGAGAATCAGGTCTATTTCTGGGCTGCGTAGAAAAATATTATTTTTAATTAGATTTTTCCACATAACGGAATTTTACGCAGTACTATAAAATATGAATATAAAATAGATATCAAGAAAACATGCATAATATGATATGTGTATTCATATTTAAATGAAAGAACTGTAAAGATTGAGGAGCAGCAGCGTAACAAAATAATCAATGACAATAATTTTTTCCCAATTTTGTCTGTCTAATTAGTAGTTGATAGTTTTATTTGGTGTACATCATACAAAGGTTTTCTTTTTTTAACACTATGTATGACACTACTACATACACACATGCATACAGACGGCATAAATTTGAGTTAACTGTAAGTGTAGAGGCAGTTTTAGAAGAGGTCATTTTCCATATGAATATGTGACTGGGACTTTTGTTAGTTAGCATAGTGTTAGTTTATTTCTATTCTGGGACATTATTTGATCTCATAGACACGAAACAGCTGAGCCCAAACAGCCTAATATTCTTGTTCGACCTAACTTCCATTGACACCAAATACATAAATGGTCTGCTCAAAGGCATTTATCTGACTCTAGGAAAGTGTAGGGGGAAAAAAGGTCAAATTAATAGACAGTTAGTAAAAATAATGTTATATTTCTTCACTTCCCTTCACTGAGCCTATTTCCCATTTTGAAAGCCTCTATTTTACGACCCAAGTATGTAATTGTTAATCGGACTTTAAATGCAGAAAGTGAAGGCAACTCTCAGCCCTCAAGTCCAAGTCTGCATGTATTTACCTTTTGTGACCACTGGGGGGCGGTGGGCACTCATATTGAAAACCCTGCACAGTACAGTTGGGTGTCATGGTGCAAGCTGTCATCTGGCCCAAACACAAATGTATCAAATATATACCAAAGGTCACTGGTTCAAACACATCAGGGTCATATTGATTACAGTGGTCACTGGGAGAGTGACGGGGTAGCAGGAAGACTTGGAGTTCTCCCCATGAGACAGGTGCTCTTCCTGAATGTCAGCGACAGTGACGCCGCCGTGGTCAATATGGGGTCAACAGCAACAACAGGTGCCACAGACTCTGTGTTAACTAATAAGAAATTTAAACATTGAAAAAGTTGTAAGACATGCATTAGGAGGGGGGACTCTGTGCCGAAGTAATGTGTGTGTGTGTGTGTGTGAGACGAAGTCCAATTAGACCAACATCGTGACAAACAGGTGCCCCCCTCCCCAAATGCCTTAAATGTCAGATGGTCTGATGAGGGATGACCACTCCAGGACCGTCTCAAGTTTCTGACCAGGGGGCTCAGGTAAATTTAGTAAGGCGCTGTCCACTTGCACCCAGCAGTCAGACGCTTGACACACTCACAGAGAGAAGACGCGAGCTCTAGACCGGCCTGCACCCGCGGATTTCATACACTCATACCTGCTTAGACCAGAGATCTGCAGCCGGGATCAAAACACATTATGGAATCATGATATCAGCAGAGGATGATGAAGAGTTAGATGAGGCTGTCGAGCACTATGCCACCGACACCACCTGGAGCTGGGTAAATCATCTGCATGTGTGGGAAAAATAAAACAAAACAAAATGCATGAATCATGGGTAAAAGAGAGTGCATATTTGTGAACACAATCAAGAGGTGTAAAGGATTGTGATTCAACGTTCATCTAGTTTACAGCATGAATGAGAGAGAGAGAAATGCACACAGAGGCAAACAGCATGTCTGGATACATGTATACATGTGAGCATATGTGTTTTTTGTTATTAGTGTGATGACAGAGCACTGAAAGTGCAGTTTTAGGCCATTCAAATTTATCTTTTTATTACTTTGCAGTGAAATCTGAACATAGGTTGAACATCAGAGGCAGTGTTTTAAAATGACACGTCCTGTAGTTGGTTCCTAGAGCAGCAGGGACAGCAAGGCCAAGGCTGTGCGTTTCAGTAATCCCTCTGTAAGACGATCTCCCCCGACTGAACCTTTGGAGGAGACAGGGGAAAAAAAATGTGAAGGGGGGACGAGAAGGGACACAGGAGTAGAGGGTGCATGGGGATAAAGTGTGGTGTGAGGATCTCCTCACTGTGGTTTTCTCAGTTATGGTCATTTGGCAAGAGGAGATTGTGCTTTGAGAAGGAAGAAAACAACATGCGTCACACAAAATGACAACCTGCAGCTCATTAGGTGAAGTAAAGGCTAAGAGATATCTTTGGCAAGCACTTCATCAAGATACATACGTGGCATTTATTCATAAATGTAACATATTTCTCTCTTTTTTTTGTAGAATTTTTTAATAAAACCTTGATTTCAAGGACTACGGCATTAGGACTCTGCCTGAATGGACAAAATGGATATTGTGACCAAAGCACTTTGAAAGATATGTGTGGACGCTTCTATTTTATTCCTAAGTACCCCTATTTTAAATCTTGAGTGAATAAAATTAATTCTTCTGTCAGATCTCATGACTCTCAGGCCAGAACAGCCTGAGCCAATCAGAGGCCCTGATATCAACAAGTGTGTAAAAAAAAAAAAAAAAAAGATTATGCAATGAATTTGTTCATGCACCGTGCCCTTGCTGAGTCAACTGAAGTGACGTCTGCACAGAATGACTGGTACCTGTGCGTGCTTTTGATGGCTTGAAGCAAAGTTTGAGGAGCTCACGTTCACTTAAAACTACTATCAGTGTAATGCAATTGGATAGCCTCGTGCATAAATGTGTACAAGATGTGATGAAAGATTGGTTCATATTGCAAATATTGAACCTGGAAACAGGCGATAAATGAAGATTCCTAACTGGTTACCTAAAAAATGTGGGAGGTGTAATACCTAAATGTGGCGAGCTGCTGGCTGCCACCACAGGAGCTGATGTTTTCTCTCTCGCAGACTGAAAATGACATCCTTAAAAACCACTTAACTATTTTTGGCAAGGACATGAATGTTGGGTAAACAAATTAAATTTTTGCCCTACTATAATGTGATTGGTGCAAGAGAAGCCTCATTGCCACAAATCCATTTATCCAAAGTTATGATTGGATGAACTGAGTGTGAGACCACACCAGCCAAGACCCTCCTCCGAGCAGAGAGGGCGAATGTTTGTTCAGTTTTTGTTTTTTTTATACTGCTGATGAATGTTGCCGAGTGGCTCAGTGACACAGTCATATGTCAGCTTGTTTGCTGTAGCCTGACACTGGTCGCGGCACTCATCGTACACGTCAAAAATGCTGATCCTAAAGTGCTGTTTTGTGTCCAGAGCACATCGGCCGAGTTCAGCTCTTCCTGGCAAAGCAGCTCATTCTCAGAAACATGTCAAAGAGCAGCTGCGTGGCTTACATATCGCTGGAGAGTCCAGTGACACATAAAGACTGATGTGTGGACAGCCTGTTTATGTACATGTATGTGACCACCGCTTGCTCTGAGATATGTATCTGTCATGTCACGTTGGATTATTACTGCATTTAATAAGATGGATTTGGAGATGGTAATGTCACAAATGAAGTTTTTTTTTCACAGTTATGAGTTATTGAGTCCAATTAAACAAATGGCAGCAAATGTGATCAGATTGCTGAAATGCATATGGTGCATTCAGGGTGTGACAAGTGTGCATTACACCCACAGTGGCTTGTGTTTTGATAAGTGAAGCTGAACTTTTAGCACAGGGGAGAAGAGTGTCCTCAAAAACCTGAGCTCTGTTGCTGATATTTTAAATTTGCAATGTGGGGGGGAGTAAGGGAGACCAACATTTCAAGTTTCACGGCAAATTCCCCATTTTAAACTAGGCTGATGGACAAAAGAGGAATGCGGTAGCACATTTTACATAACTAATTATGCCTGTTAAAAGAATAACAATTCCACCTATCCATCTATTCATAAAGCGGCTTAATGTCAGCTGATGCTGTGAGCTGCTGCCGGGTCAGCAGTCTAACGAGACAAAGTTCCCAGGCAGCAAACAGGTACTGAAACTAAACAAACTGATCATGCAAGGTTGTAAACCAACAACACACACACACACGCACACAGTACAAGATAGGACAGCAGTTCTGGCATCACTGCGTAACACGGTGACATGCCCTGCTTGTTACTCAAGAACTGATCAACAAGTTCAAACACACAAGTAGGGCATGTCTTTGTTTTTATATTGTTTAATCTTTAATCTGTTTCTCTTATCTGACAGTAGTGTCATCTGGGCCTGACAGTGTGAACATGTCGACAAATATGCAGCAAGAGTCAACAACAGATTACAACACAGAGCTCAGCGTTGGTAGACC
Organism: Amniataba percoides; assembly: GCA_037176925.1. NCBI lineage: Eukaryota > Metazoa > Chordata > Actinopteri > Centrarchiformes > Terapontidae > Amniataba > Amniataba percoides. The sequence continues at coordinate 12,885,533 of JBAJHX010000031.1, read as the reverse complement.
ACGATGGAAAAAAAAACAAGGATATGCATTCTTCCCTTTCTGATTTAGCCCAGAAAGTCTGCCTCACAGTGTGGAAAAACAATTAGCTCCCATGCATGCGCACACACACACACTCCCACACACCCACATGCATTTGTTGAACTGGCTCTTGTTGTTGCAGAGCTGCACGTGAGGCTGTTGTAGCGTGTAAACTGTCGAATATTTGGAGCTGCTCCTGGGACGTCTTCCATTAAAGGAGAGACACATTGCTGTCATAAAGTTGGCTGTGTTCCCATTCACTCTCTTTCACTCTCACACACACAAAGAGAGACAGAGAGAGTAGATATGGTGATAAATAATTAACATCCATTCCAGTAAAGCCTATTTGATTTTGCCATTGATTCGAGCACACATGCAGGGGAGGTCTAGGTCACCATTAAGACTGTGTGACCGTGTTTGTAACTGTTAAATTTCGCCAACACAGGGACTTTCACTCTTCGGTGTGGCCGCTGTGGAGTTCAGCAGTCGACCACATCCTCTTGACTCACTGCAGGGTCTCAGGTTAAACTGCACACATCGCCTGTGCTGCCATGCTGGGCTGTGATTGGCCGGGAGGATCACCTCACTGCATCGGGCTGAGTGGGTGACTTCAAACGCTGACGTAGCTTCCCGCTGTGACAGAGCAGCTGCTGGCTACGATTTAACACCACAGATCCTTCCTCTGATTCACAGTCGGTATTTGTAGTAGCTGCGTGACAGCACAGTAGGTACATGTGGGAATAAGCTGTGAGGTTAGAGGATAATAAAAAGGGGGCAATGCTCTGAAAGGTCAATAAAGTTATTTAATGATTGCTCATATTCCCTTACTGTTCCTGACTGTGGCAGAATGCAACATTGATTGTCTGCTCTGCTGTTTGATGAACTCTCACTTCAGCCCCATAAACCTTTGAACATGCACAGCAAAATGAAGGCTGCAGGAAAACAGTGTGTTCATATGTTTTGTTCCAATGCAAAATACACATACTACAAACCCTTCCTTTGCAGGTATGTAATTTAAGGTAATGCTGAAATAAATCACTGCAGGTTTATGAGATGCCTATTATCTCATCTGCCCTCGAATCTTCCTGCTTTGTTGCACAATAGGTCACACTGCATCCTTTGATAAAAGTACAGGAACTCAGTAGTTTAAAAAAATAAACTCACATTATAAATTATTTTAACTGTTACCTCACTGATCTCTAAACTCACCTCTATCTCCTCATTTGTTCCCACATTTATTTACTGGCATGCACTACCTTGTACAAATAATACGTTTCCTGCAGTGCTCTCTAAAGTGAGAAAAAAAATAACTGTGCCAAAATGTGTGAAGGTCTCACATGGAGAAAACAAAAAGCACGTGTTTGTATTGCGGAGACCTCCGTTTCACGAACCTTAAAAGATCAACTTTAATACCACCCGATGACAGAAGATTATGCAGCTCCTTTTACATCAAACCATTAAGAATGCAAGGAGCAAACTTTCACCAGCCTGCCCGCTGACAGCCGCTGCGGCTCAGTTGCCACTGTGGCAGCTGCAGCGGTGAGTTTGGCAACTCAACAGCTCGACGCTGATTGGTCAGCGGGCGGGTCTGCGCTGTAGGTGATGTCATCCACTGAGAGCGAGAGAGAGAGAGAGAGAGAGAGAGAGAGAGGCAGGGGGAGGATTGAGTGTTGCTGTGACTTAAATAGTACATGTTTTTTTTAATATACGCACGTCGTTGACAGCCGATCGGCCTTTAACAGACAGACAGACAGACAGACAGCACCTCTACCTGGAAATGCCGCTTCTGTAGCGTGTTGTCGCTGAGGAGGAGCGTCCGTGTGTCCGTCAGCACGATCAGCTGTACGAGGTATGTTTCTATCATGTGTTTGACTGTCATGATCAATCAGCTGCTGATCAACCTCAGTGTTGTTTTTTTTTTTCTTATCTTCTTTTCTCCAACACATCTGTCATGATCAGTTTTGCCTCCTCAGAGTCATTGATCGTTCATTACTCAGGAGAAACATTTTCCATTTGCCCTGTCAGGATGTTGTGAGTCAGCTATTTACTGGATGTTGAATTTAAATGTGTGGAAGGGATACTGCAGCTGATTTGCATGTGGGATTTTTTTTAAAACTAATAATTCATGGATCACATCTTGCTGAGGCTCTTATTTTCTCAAATGTTCAGGAGAAGAGTAGATTTTATTTTGGGAGGCATCTGAGTCTGTGTAGCAATGTGGGATGAATGAGACTTGCTGAAAGTGTCTGCATGTAAGGAAATTACACTGAGGCATTACATTAAGGCGCAGTTGGACACAAGTCTTTGGCTTTTCAATGAAAAATCCTCGGCTCAGTCAGACGAAGGGGAGGATTTTCTTCTTCACCACCACTCAAACCAAGCAGCGCTGTCAACATTTGAGACAGTGTTCCTCTTTTTTCTCTCTCTGTAACACAAGAAAAGTCTATTTTTGGCTGAGTGTTCACACCAAGGGTCCTCTGCTTTGAACGCAGGCTGGGTTTGCTTGCAGCTCTGAAACTCAACGCCTCAGCGGAAAGAGAAAATGAATAATTAAAGATGGGCGAAGGTCGTCTATAAGAGGGATTTTGAGATTCAGAAAGGGTTTGTGGCTGTAAATTTAGGGATCCTGTTCTTCTGTGAGGGGCCTCTTGTCATGGTCACGTGCTCAAAGTAGGGAGGAGGGACGTGTTGGCATTGTTCCAAAGCTTTTCTCCCTGTTGTTGAAATCATTTTGGGGGCCCTCTGCCAAATGAGTCAAGGTCAGACCCCCCTTTTTTCTGCTATCCCAATGAGTCTTGGGATTCATTTGGCCACTGGTGTTTGCATCACATGAAATGAAATAATCCTCATCAACATATAAGATAAGACAAGATAGATAAGACAAGATAAAGGCCAGTATTTACCTTTCCTTCTGCTGCTGGCAGAAAAAAAATGGTTTTGCTAATGTCTCACATTCATCTGCAGTTGTTTTTGTTTTAGGGTTGAGCTGTCACTTGTGCCACAAAACGTGATTTACAGACAGGATGCAGATGGAGGCAGGCGCATAAACACAGGATCAATACGGAGAAGAGAGGAGTCAGGAAATGAAAGGGCTTCTGTTGGGTTACCGTGCAGCTATTATCAAACCAGAAACATTCATTTAAGTGTAGTTATTAGAAAACAATGCATGCAATATGAATAATCAACGCACTCGGACCATAGACAGAAACATACTTTGGTTCATCTGCATCCACACTCACTGTTCCTCTTGAGTGTCTCTAAAGAGCTGAGGTGTTCCCGTGAGATGAGGCCGTTGTTCTTATGACGTCTTGGCCAATGACCGTCATGGATGGCTGTGACATCAGCTTAGCTGCATAAGTACAGACTGGGCTAACTTAGCGTGTCCTTTGACCTCTGCTTGTCTGCCGCGGCTGTATGGAAAAAGGCCGGGTAGGATTTCCAGACTTATCAGGGAGGGGGGAGAAGAGGGTGGGAAGGTCAAAGCAGCAACAGGTTTTCTGGACACTATGTAGGCCACAGACCGCCGTGGGGGAACTGAGCGAGGGTCAGCCTTCATGTCCTATTTCCCCAGCCATACCACCTCAGAAACTGACTTTAGATCAGAGCATCAGAATAACTTCACCCCTTTCCCCCCTCCCGAAGGAGAGTTACACGTCACTGCTGGTTTGATTGACAGGCTGAAGAATGCTGGTTCATAAACACCCTCGGGTTTGAAGGTTGACCGGGTTGGTGGCATGCTTGTGTGCAGTGTTGGAGGTTTGTGAGCACATCTAGGCGATTTAAGTCGTAAATATAGACCTTTTTTTAATGCTGAGTGATTTTTTTCTGTCCCTCTATTGTCTACCTTGACGCACCAGACTCGCCAGACCATGAACTACGTGGGCCAGTTGGCAGGCCAGGTGTTTGTCCAGGTCAAAGAGCTGTACCGAGGCCTCAATCCCGCCACCCTCTCTGGCTGCATCGACGTCATTGTAGTGAGGCAGCCCGATGGGTCCCTGCAGTGCTCGCCTTTCCATGTACGCTTCGGCAAGATGGGTGTCCTCCGGTCCCGAGAGAAAGTGGTGAGGACATGTTAATGGAAAGAGTTTCCTATTGAGAGAGCTAAGGCTTGTTTCCATCCATTCATCCTTTCATTCACCCCTCTTTTGCACCTTTCTCCTCTTCTCCAGGTGGACATGGAGATCAATGGAGAACCAGTGGATCTGCACATGAAGCTCGGGGACAACGGAGAAGCCTTCTTCGTCCAAGAGACAGAAAATGATCAGGTACGCGCAACCGTAATTGTAATGCCTTTGTAAAATGAAACACTGTTACACTTGGTGGTAATTCAAGCGTCTGTTCAGTGGTGCACAAAGATTCAAATAAAAACAAGATTCAAATGAAAACACACGTCGCTCTCCACCCGCCCCCTCTGACGGCCTGAAGCCCAGACACGCCCGTGTTTCCAACTATCGCTTATCCAGACTACCTTCCTCCTCGCACACAGTCGTAGTAGTTTGAGCGAGGTCACGCTGTGTGAAGAGTTGGCACAGCGACCAGGAATTTCTTCCTTTCCTTTCAGCTGAAAAGCATTCCTCTGTTCATCAGTGAGACCTGAATGCAGCATTTACTACCTCAGGCTGTCTGACCTACATTGAATGTAAATGCTGCAGCCTGTAGACTGAGGATAAACCTGCACCAGAGTTTCTGACCATAGATATATACTTAATTGGCATTTAAGCAGGATTTGTATTTGTGAATGGACAAATTAAATAGATGGAGTAGGAAATACACTCCTCCTTCTAAAAAGTATTATTCTCTCAGTTTTTATAGTTATGAACCACCTTGAAGTTCCTGAGAGCCATTCAAATTCAGTTTAGAATTCACAGAAAACTACCATAAAACATGACTGTTTGTTCTCAGTTCTTGGAAAGCAGACTTTTCCAACACCAACTGTTTTCATTTGGCTTTCCAAGATTGTGAGTTGCAGGCTCAAAGGGGTCGCATGTACTGTTAGAAAATGTTTCTTCACCTCTGTGTGCACATGAGGACGTGTGCAGCTGAAAGACATAAAGACGCGGCAAACTACTGAGGCTGGGGCAGGGGAAGTGGGTGATTTATTTTCCCCAGAGTGGTGTCAGATTCCCAGGCCGGGAAGAGAAAAGAGGGGAAGAGGTTTGTGTCTCTGAACCCTTTTTTTTCTTGGCACAGAGAGCCAAAACGTGAGGGAGCACTGTCAGACCACAAATCATGTGATTATCCCTCAGTTTTTCCTCCCTCTCTCCCTCTCTTTCCATGTGTCTGCACACACACAAACACAGACGCACACATTTTTCTCCACTTTTCTACTCCCCTGAGCTTACAGCAGGAGACCCTCCTGGAAAGGCTTTTTTCTCTTCCTAGAAGGAGGAATCACAAAACTGCCTCCTTTCACAGAACCGAGGAACAGATTCTGTTTTAGGTTGGCTCTCCTTTCTTTGGCAAAGAGTCTCCTCACAGCAGAAGTGGCTGCAAATTGTCTGGCAGCAGTTGCTTACATTTGCCTCAGAGCAGGATTGTGCAAAACAATAGAGCCATATTTAATATGTACAACAACACAGAAGACCTGTTGCATGCAGATGGACTTAATAGTTAATTTGAGCACACAAATAATAAAATACAGAAATCTAACTCTGTTCGGGTGCGAGCAAAACTCTCAAAACACCTCTCTCCTTTTGCATGCCGCTGTATGATTTTCAATGGATGCATTCATTGTTCCACCCAAACAGGAAGTGGTTCCCTCCTACCTGGCCACCTCTCCAATCCTGTCGGACGGGGCAATGCTGATGATGGGGAAGAGCTCGGGGCCGCCCATACAGACCCTGGGCTCCGCAGGGGCGGCAGGAGAGACTGGCAGCGGGATGATGAAGAAGAGGAGGAAGAGGAGGAGGAAGGCTCGGCCAGACAGTGTGAGGCGGGAGGGGAGCGGGGACTACTCGGCGGACGAAGACATGTTCACCATAGACATCAGCTCGGATGAAGGGACGGAGATGGAGAGCAACAGGTGGGGAAAGGAGCGAGTGAAGGAGGAGATGGGAGAAAAGAGGAACAGAGAAAACAGAAAGCAATGCCATGTGTGTGAGGGGGAAAGCGATACACGTGACAGAGAGAGGGAGGGCCGCAGTGAGATAAAAAGTATAATGCATCACTGGAATGAGCTTCGAGAGCAGCTGTAATGGAACTGGTGTCTGTCAGAAATAAACAGACCAGCCTCTGTAGTGGAGAGGCCTCCAGCTGTGGTTTTGGCACACACACACACACACACACACACACATACACACACAAAAGGCACTCAAGACAATAAGAAAAAAACTCTGCCTCAGTTGCGAGATTTTCACTGCACAGAAAAGAAGAAGTCAAGCTTGTGAAAAGAGGAAATATTTTTATCATATATGTGTATGCAGTTCGTGGTGTGCAGTGTGCGGTATTCAATCTAAAAGAGCCCAGCAGCAGTTCAGGCATGCAGCCATATGAGCCGTGTCCCTCCCGGACTGTATATGACTGCTGTTGAAGCCCGCTGATGGTGAATGAATACAACAGCAGTTGTAAATATCTGCCTCATGGCTTGATTTATTTTCAACACTGCACGTGAGTCGGGGGAGGGGGATACATTACATCTCAATTCTGGCTCACCTCTACTGTGCACTACTGCAAAACAATGAGGGATTTTATTTCATTCATGTAAGTTTGGAGTGAGTAAAGGCATTGGCATATGTTAAACAAGCTGGCTGTGTATGGAGCGTAGGCAAATTTTTAGCACGTTTAGTCACTGAAGGGCACCGCTATCTAGCACAGTATTGGCACTTTGGCACACTTTGCATTTCTGGCTCAATTACAGTATGTTGTTTTTTTATGGTGATCATTTCAGTTTATTTTTATGTGACTAAAATTTAGTTCCTTTGGTTGATCTAGACTATAATGTAAGCATCATGTCTTGCTGTCATTCCCTCAGAGTAAAAAAACTCACAGTCTTGACTCACAGAACAGGGAGAACATGGCCACACCAGTGTTGTCCCAGTACTGTGGACACATGACATGTTGTGTTTTGAGTGCAGGCAGACTGCAACAAGTTCAGGCACAATCTGTTGTGGGTCTTGAAAGTGGTTTTAGGAAATGGGTGAAAAGTGAAAGGTAACTTACAAAATAAAAGACACAGATATTGCAAGAAAATGCAGATTGATGATATAGTTGGATGGTATACATGTATTGTGTTTGTGTGTCTTTCAGGACTTCATCTCGGGACGTCTTAAGAGATGAGACAGCCAGCGGCTCTTTCAAGCAGGCCGGCATCTACACTCGCTCAGACGGAGAGTGGAGCCCCATTCAGAGGTGCTCTATTCACTCGCACGATGAGCATCGACTCATTATTATTCCTAACAAACAGCTCTTTAATTGTTGTTTGTTCTCTGGTCCCCTCTCAGCCCGGGAAACTCTCGTCCCACTTCTCCCAAAAGCGACTCTGAACTCATGACAAAGCCGTCGGACACAGACAACCAGAATCCAGCCATGCACTGGGCCTGGGGAGAGCTGCCACAGGCTGCCACGGTAACCAAAGTGTCCACTGTACACATACATAGGGAAAACAACAAATGTGTCAATGGAGTGTTTCTCAGTGTTTTTATATTTCATCTTCCTCCCTATTTTTCTAGCCGTCCTTCCTCCCAGTGAAATCCGACCCTCCGCCAGTTTGCCCAGTGTCCATCCCCGTGTCTGAGAGCACACACTTCCGCGTGATAACCCACGAGACGTCCTCAGAACAGTGCTCTGGAAGATCGTCGCTCAGGCTGCTCATGCGGGAGGAGAACGCAGAGGAAACGGTCGTCACAGTCGGGATGGAGTCAGAATCCATGAGGATGGAGTCGCAGACAGTAACCGTGGAGACGCAGGTCACAGCAGCAGGAGGGGCGGCAGCTCGGATGATGTCCGACATGGAGGAGTCAGTGGCTCGTCTGCCAGGCAAAACTGACTCTCCGTCCAAGAGAAAAGGTAACGCTTCACTCGACATCACAATAAAACTAATCATTCTTTCACAGTGGTGGATGTAGTTTGCAGGGCAGGGGAGGAAAAAAATAAAAAGAGTGTAAGGTGGTGGGATATATAGCACTGTTTTGCATTTTCTCCATTGAAATGGCATGTTAGAGTACACTTTATCACACTTTGTCCACTGAAAGGGCACCCCAGACAGCACTTTATCATGTTTTCTCTACCATGGGAGCATCCAAGAGGGCACTTTGGCTGTGTTTTTTCAAACACTAGAGCATATTGGAGGCCCCCTAGACTAGAGTCCACAAGTATTATTGTTGGAGTCTTGCAGCCTCACAAATAAACCTGAGAGAAAAACAAATACAATAAAGCGGATTTATTTCAATGGATTTCTTTGCTCTGTCGCAGACAAGAGGAGCCGCCATCTTGGTTCTGATGGAATTTACCTTGATGACATCACAGAGCTCGAACCTGAAGTGGCAGCCCTTTATTTCCCTAAGAGGTACATGCATGTTAAAACACACACACACACACACACACATACACCTGCGCTGAACAGTATTTAGGGGTCTGTTCTGATAAACGCCTCTCCCGTGTAGTGACGGTGGTGCTGCAGTGAGGAGCATCTCAGACCCGGGCCTCCACAGCACCAGTCTGTCCCCGCAGTCAGTCAGCTCTGGAGGAGACAGCGGAGTGGACAGCTACTTTGACCCCATGGCTGACCTGCCGTCCATCGCCATCTCTTTGTGCGGCGGACTCAGTGATAACAGGGAGATCACTAAAGGTAAGATTCTGACATGCTGCGACTGCAGGATACACTTCGTTGTAAGCTTTGCGGGAAAGGGAACATGAAATTTGTGTGTGTGTCCTTACAGAGCAGTTCCACGAGAAGATCATCTCTTACCAGCAGTTTGCAGACAACCCCTCCATCATTGACGACCCCAACTTAGTCGTGAAAATTGGCTCCAAGTAAGACATTTGAACTTGCTAGATGCTTGATGTTTGTGTCTAAATATGATAAAACAGCAGTTTGCAATCTGCTGGTTGCTGTATGGATTTTACTGCTATGCACTGCAGGAAAATAATGCAGTATATGCAGGATTATTTTGGCCCATGAAAACGCTTTTGCAAATGCATTTGGCCTGACAACATGTGTTTTGCTGCAGCTATGGAATTGATAAAAATATACGTTGTTTTCCTCTTCAGATACTATAATTGGAGCACTGCGGCTCCACTTATGCTGGCCATGCAAGCATTTCAGAAACCGCTGCCAAAGGTAAGAAATTGATACGCCGCATAGATACGAGATGTCTCAAGCTTTAGGTTGGTTGCGTAATGTGAATACCGCTCCCCCTTCTGGCCAAATATGGTAGCACATCCTTTATATGTGTATCCCTGTATACTTTACACTTCAACCCATTTAAGATTCATTATGTATTATGATACAGATGTTTTGTTTTTGCGGCTTCAGACGGACTTTATGTTGTGTGTTAACCATCCACTGAATTTCTTCTCCTTGGGCCCTCAAGATAAACTTTGTCTTTCCCTCTGTTCCTCTCCCTCCTATTTGAACCCTCCCTCCTTCCCGTGGTTCATCCATTCCCCCATCCATCCATTCATTAGTCCTCTTTCCTCAGTTATATTCACTCAGCCTTGGAGTTTTTCCTCTGTTGTCTGACTGGCGTGCTGGGCTACAGCTCTGTATGTCAGAGACAAAACCTCTTTTTCGCCTCACTTACTGCATTGATTTTCTCATCTTACGTCCCTTCTTTCCATGCTTTATTTTCCCCATTCCAACTGCAGACACATTGTTGTTTCTGTGTTGCCGTTTGTTCTTTTACGGTCTGGTTTTGGCTTCAGTTTTTTTTAAGTGTTTTTACGGTGTTGTGTTGTGGCTGTTTGGGGTTGTGTGTGCTCTGCTCCAGGTTGCAGTGGAGAACATCATGAAGGAGAAGATGCCCAAGAAAGGAGGGAGGTGGTGGTTCTCCTGGCGAGGCAGAAACAGCAGCAGCAAATCGGTAAATTTCTTCTCATTTGTTGATAAAGTTTCTGAAGGTGCTGCTATTTTCTGTGTCCGAAGCGGCTGTAGATTACCCAGTTACTACTCACAACCATTTTTACATGTCATAAGTAAGTGATTAAAACAAATGAACACTGTTTCTCCTCTTGCAGGATTCAGTGTCTGAGCATGGGGCCTGTGGCTCCGCTGAGCAGGCTGGGAAAATGACAAGCAGGTGAGAAACCTTGAAACATTCCTGAAGAGAAAATATCCTCTGAGTTAGCAAAAGACTGAACATGCCTTGACAAACCTTGTTAACCTCTGCGGTGGCAGGCATAAAGAAGAGTCGTCCTCCAGCGATGAGGACCACAGGGCCGCCAATCAGAGCTCTCCCACCATCCAATCAGAGTCCGGAGTCACGTCAGGAGGCGTGTCTTATAAGAAAACACTCCGACTCACTTCAGAGCAGCTGGTGAGCAGTTTGGTTTGAATACTGCAGAAATGTTCAGTTATTAATAGTCAGCGTTTTTGTCTTAATTTATTATTTCTCATTCTTCCTCTCTGTCTCTCTCACACACACAGTTGTCCCTCCAGCTGCAGGAGGGTCCGAACGACGTCATGTTCAGTGTCACCACTCAGTACCAGGGAACCTGTCGTTGTCAGGGCACCATCTACCTCTGGAACTGGGACGACAAGATAATCATCTCCGACATCGATGGAACCATCACAAGGTGTGTATCACGAGCGAATATAAGCTACTTCTATACGGCTGCAGTGAGCTTTGAGTGAGTATGGATAAAGCTACAGCCCCAAGTGGCAGCCTCATCTATAAGCTGTGCAGCTCTGTGGCCCTAAATGACTTTTTAACTTCTGGGAATGATTCAATGTGACGAAATCATCTTTTTGCAGCAGTTTCATTTCTCACTTCCATTCATTGTTGATGGTGAGGCAGTTTTTCATTTCCCTCTGAAGATTAAAGACCCAGCTTCTTGCACGCTAACATCTGACCTTTAACTTTTTCTCCAGAGATATAAATGGCTCTTTTCAAACTTGCTTCAAAGCTGAAAAGATCCACTTCCACAACTTTCCAGTTAACCTTCACTTTTTTTCTGTCCGGATGTATTTTTAATAATAAGGGGAAAAAAGCCTGCACTCACATGTTGCATTGTCACTTATTTGTTGTCTCCAGGTCTGACACACTGGGTCACATCCTGCCTACACTGGGGAAAGACTGGACCCACCAGGGCATTGCACAGCTCTACCACAAAGTCAGCCAGTAAGCACTCGTTTATTAAACACTCATCATAAAAGGCACAGATTCCTCAGAATTCCTGTTTTACGGTTGACAGGCCAAAAACTCTGAAAGCAGAAGAACAACATATTAATACATTTGCTTGTTCATTTCTTTTCACTCTCTGTCAGAAATGGCTATAAGTTCCTGTACTGTTCAGCTCGAGCTATCGGCATGGCTGACATGACCAGAGGTTACCTCCACTGGGTCAATGAGAGAGGCACCATGCTTCCTATTGGCCCCGTCCTCCTCAGCCCGAGCAGCCTCTTTTCAGCTCTGCACAGGTCTCTCATACGCACATATTTTCTCTAAATTTTCCTCCTGAAGTAATATGGCAATGTGCAAGAAGGTGCAAGAGACTTAACCATAGTTGTCTCTCTGGCGTATTTGTGTGTGTGTGTGTGTGTGTGTGTGTGTGTCTGACAGGGAGGTGATCGAGAAGAAACCAGAGAAATTCAAGGTGGAGTGTCTGACTGATATCAAGAACCTTTTCTACCCCAACACACAGCCGTTCTACGCAGCCTTTGGCAACAGACCAACGGTAAAACATGCGTTATGTAACTGTGCTGGTGTTGCTTGGTCATTTAAAGGTTATCACTGATGGTTTCTAGGTGTAAATGAAAGCCATTTGTGCTGCAGATTATCACACAAATGTTATTTTTAGATTCAGATGTACGCCATTTCTAACACTGACCTTTCTGTGTTCTCATTTACTTATATAGGATGTATATTCCTATAAAGAAGTTGGAGTCCCACTGAACAGGATTTTTACAGTGAACCCTAAAGGCGAGCTGGTGCAGGAGCACGCCAAGACCAACATCTCATCGTGAGTGACCCCGATCCAGTTTGCACGATCTGCTCAAGCAGGAAACATCACGTTGACTTCGGAGAAAATGTTTTGCTTCATGCGTCTGTTCACCATCTCCTCTTCTCCCCTCCTCAGCTACGTACGCCTGGGCGAGGTGGTGGACCACGTGTTCCCTCTGAAGATGCGAGCCTCCACCTCAGACTTCCCCTGCTCGGACACCTTCAGCCACTTCACCTACTGGAGGCAGCAGCTCCCTCGGGTGGACCACCAGGGAACTACGCCCCCACAGACTCCCACCCCGGCCAGCTGACTATCTGCGGCCTGCTGAGGAGCTCCGAGCAGGCAGAGAGCGGACTGACTGACTGATGGTGTGCCTGAGATGTAGCAGTCGTCTTAACAGTGATGGTTACATGTGTGTGTGTGTGTGTGTGTTACGAATTTGTAGGTTTTTGTAGAAGATGGAGCACTTTTTGTGCACAGCAGAGAGCTACTGAAGTTGGCTACTCTGCTGTGAATACTCTTACAACGCACAAGATGGATGTAAAGCGCACTTTTATGAAATGATTGGCCTCTGGGGCCTTCTGACTAGATGTATGTATATGAGGAATAATAGTAATTTATTCAGGCAGCTTAGGACATACTTTATTTTTAAGTGAGTGTTGACATTATTTCAGTGGATAGACTGTTGCGTAATGTAATATACCTGTTTGAAAGTGCACCATACATGACACAACCGAACTGCGCAGACATCAGAAGGCAAGTTACACAAACTGGTGCAAAATACTCTACGTAGAATTTATTTTCCTACTCTGAACTTTTCATTCAAGACTGTTATAGATCCTCAGTCAGCCTTGAAAGGCAGAAATATATGGTGTGTGCGTGTAATCTATTATTCTGTTTAACGTAAGTATTAGTTATATAGTACATACAGAGCACAATGAATGGATGAGCGTGTGTAGTAAAATATGTTAAATGTCCTGACAGAAGGTGTGTTAAAAAGACTGTTTGAATGAATATTTATTATTTACAACATTTTAAATGCTCATAATAACCATAGGTTATCGTCTGTGAGACAAATTGCTGAATAGTTTTTATTTTTCTATTGGGATCACACTGCGTTTATGCTGTGATCAGAATGTCATTTCTGTGGTGGCCTTCATGAAAGATGTTTGTCCATAAAGTTCACACATTGATCAACAACTCTATGTAACTGTTCCACTACCTATGATTTTTTTTCTCCACAAATACCTTTAAGTATATTTTATCTATTCATCCAATTAGATACATACTGATAATGTTTGTTAACATACGTTAACTGGTTCGTTTAGAGGAATTTAGGGAGAAAAATTAGACTCCGCAGCTGAGAAACGACAGTGTGTTAGCTCGAAAAGGGATCTTTATTTCTTCTAATCCCACAGATAACATGCAATCTGAGCTGCTAACATGGCGACCTGCCTGATATATCAGTGGTTTGATTTTGGTTCTATAACCACCTGAATAGTGTCATCGCAGGTGGTGTGAGTAAGCATATGAAAGAGGGTGTGTATATAATGTCATTATTCTTTCAATGAAAGAGCTAAAACAGTCTGAAGCGTGCTATCTTTGCCTTAACTTTGAACAATAGGATCAATAACTTGTTCATTTACTCCCTCCACTCCTTGTTCCGACCAGTTCACTGTTAAATTGGTGTAATCAAACTCAATAAAAATGCCTTGTTACATCAGTGAGTGTGTATCAATGTCCACTGACCCTGATGTTAAGTCAGTAAGCAGCGATGAAGAAGCATTCAGTATTGTAGTGGTGATTTGTTCTCAAAACAAATAATAAATCAATAACAAAAAACACAAAATCAAATGGCACCAATGAAAAGAATCTTACACACAGAAAATAACTCTACTGTCATAACGTTTCATGCACTTGATACACCAGATTTTCACAAGCTGCCCAGTAGCTTCACAACAAAAGCATCAACAAGTACTTTAATTAACTAAAATAATGATAATGATGATGTAATCGAATCAGTTCAGCTGTAATCTATTCTCATACAAAATGGCAAAAAAACTGAATAGTTCATTAATGCATATAAAAAAAACAGTTTTGCCTCTGCATTAATGTGCATGTTGCATTTTACTTCTTGCAGTTTTCTGCAGTTTTCTGTTAGATGAAGCCGTGGCAGGCACCTGCTCGTTCAGATATCTGCCTTTCTCTGCAGGCGGCACAACTCAGCTGTTTTCTCTCCGCCGCCACACACACACACTATAGGATGCACATCCGCGTATATGTGTGTGTGTATGTATGTGTGTGTGTGGAAGGTTACTTGGGAGCAGCGCGTAACAGCGCGCGGGAGGAGTTTCCTGAACGCGGCCTCTCCATTGGCCCGCGCTCCGAGGACGCTGCGCTCCTCACAGAGAGCACCGAGGAGAACTTTTAAAGGGCGGAAAGCGAAAGTAGGTACGGGACTGACGCCTGCCGGAGTGCTGTTTGTTCCTGGAAAGAATGGCGACTATGGTGGGGGGGGGGGGGGGGGGGGGGGGGGGGGGGGGGGGGGGGGGGGGGGGGGGGGGGGGGGGGGGGGGGGGGG
>JBAJHX010000031.1:12843537-12870215 GCA_037176925.1 Amniataba percoides | reverse complement strand
GGGAAAGGGAAAGGGGGGATGGGACGGAGGCTTGACGGGGGGTGGTTTGTTTTGGGAAAGAGTGGCGAAAAAGGGAAGACCCCCCCCCCCCCCCCCCTCCTCCTCCTCTCCTCCTCTGTCACCTTGTCGCGTGGTTTGCTGCGTAAAACGCGAGTCTGGAGCGCTTAAAAAAAAAAAAGTTAGCAGCATGAAGTGCAAGGGTGATATGTGAGCAGAACGCGTGCGATTGTGTAGATTGAGCAGCAAACAGCGAGCCGTGGAAGCTGCTGCAACTTTGGCCCACTTAGAAACATTCGTGTTGCACCAAATGCTGGGACCGACCTCAGGGGGGGTCAGGGTGCAAAACAGACTGTGGATAATGAGCAAGTGTTTAAACCCAGCGACCTCCTGGGTCTAAAGATCTCCTTGAAGATGTAATAGATATAATCTTTCTCTTCAAAAGTTTAACTACTGAACAGTTGTGTTGAGTTGTCTTCATCTTGGAGGGGGATTTTTAAAGTTTTTAGATTTGTCATGATTTGCCTCCAGTTGTGATGTATGGGAGCGGTATTGCTGCAGATCTGTTTACATGTGGGGAGCTGTGTGGCTGGTTGCACACACACGGGCTGAAACACAGTTATACGACCACCCCTCACATTTTTAAATAGTTCTGTTCTGACAGTCACCTCACAGTGCTAAACTCAAACTTTAAGCTTGAGCTCAGAGAAACCTCCATCAGCGGATTTGTGTAAAAACGTCCTTGTAGAGTCAGACTCTGCAGGGTGAAAGCGGCGTCGTGTGTTTCTGGGTTGCTTTGTGGCCTGTCAGCGGCTGGAAACATCTCAAAATGTATTTTACTTTCTCTTTCTCTTGCTTGCTTTTTGACACAACATGTGGGCATTCCTGGTGGTAGCTGAACCACTATTTTTCTATAGTATTTGTTTCCATTGTTTTAAAGTCATCAAACATGAAACTTTAACGCATTTTAAATTTTCATGACCTCCTCCTCCAGTATAGACATTCAGACAGAGCAGGTCTGAGAGATGAGGAGGACTTTGTGGACATATTGGAGGAGAGGAGGCGCAGCAGTGATCTTGGCCATGCCCTCAGGACCTTCAGCCCCCACCCCTACAAAGGAGCGTCGCCCTGCTCCGCGGCCGACCTCAACAAGGCCGTGCTGGACTCCCAGTATCTACGCTACGTGACTGAAGAGGTGGGAGGGTGCGACCTGGAAAGTTGCAACAGGATAGTTTCACTGTGTTATTTCATTAACACGGAGTCTGTCTTTTTTTTTTTTTTTTCCAATGGATTTCTCCTCAGATCGTCATGGAGACGGGGTCGACGGTGGAGGAGGTGAGAGAGGAGGCCCGTGGGATTTTGATGGAAATGTCTCAGAACCTGCAGCTGGGTTTCATCAGGCTGATGGGCTACACGCTCACTAAAGTGTTCAAGAGACTCTTCAGCCGCATCCTCGTCAACATGGAAGGACTCAACACCGTGAGGACCAATAACTAATCAATACAGTGCATAACAATATATTCATCACTCTCATGGCATGCAAGTAGAGGACAATGTCCACTGTTCACTACTGTGTAGAAGTAATTATAAACCCATTTATATACTCATACAGCAGATCCTAAAGAATTAGTTCATCCAGATGACAAAAAAGTTTACTTTCTCATCTAACCATCTAACCCTTGTGAAATTTAAGCAGATAGATGTAGTTTTATTTCCAGTTTTAACATTTATCTGTGACGAATGCTCATCTTAAAACAGAATCCAGTGCATTCAAATGTGTGTTTAAATGAATCAAATAGGTAAGTTGCCTTAAATGAGGAAACATTCGAGAAGTTGAGATTAAGATGACTAACAAAGATACTCGAGTGATATTTTGAATCTGGTGTCTTCACTGCTTTCTCCTGAAATGTTCATTTCTCTGTCACTGTGCAGCTCCAACAAGCCATTCAGGAGAGTCCTGTGATCCTGATGCCCAATCACAGGAGTTACATGGACTTCTTGGCCATCTCCTACATCCTGTTCACCTACGACATCCCAGTTCCTGTTATTGCTGCAGGAATTCGCAAGTATCTATCTAACTATAAATGGATGGAGTCTGTCTGTCTGCCCTCTGATTTTTCTCAGCCACAGCTCATCCGATCGACTTAGCACTTGCACTGCCGAATGTGAAGTTGTTCGGATGAGCGGTTCTCACGGAAGCTGCGAGCTGTAAAACCAGAGGCCAAGCAATAGGCTCGTTCCAAACAGGCACATTTTGCACGGGCACTGCAAATTTTGAATTAAAACGACAGACTTTAATAAATATTGCTGTGGCTTTTGTTCATGTTAAAGATTTGGTTGTAAACATTATTATTTCCTCCTCTCTCCGCTGTGAAGCTCTTGCAGGGATGAAGATGGTCGGAGAGATACTGCGTCGCTCGGGGGCTTTCTTTATACGACGCGCCATCGGGTCTGATAAACTGTACTGGGCGGTGCTGTCAGAATATGTCAAAACCATTGTCAGGGTGAGACATAAGAATCTACCATACTAGACATGCCAAACTCAAGCCAGAGCTTCTCTTTTGGACACAGCTTCGGCTGCCATATTTGATCATCTGTTAAGAGTTCTTACTGTGTTTTTCAGAAAGGATTTGCTCCTTTGGAGTTTTATGTAGAAGGCCTGCGGAGTCGGACACTGAAGTCTCTGACGCCCAAGTTAGGTAAGTGTCGTATGAGCTCTTTGTTTCAAAATTATTATTCCATTATTTTATGTCATTGCGTGCAGGAGGTATTTTCTGTCATTGCAGCTGTGTTTTACTGTGTGTTTAGGATTTTTGATGTAATGATGTAACAATGACCAACAAGGAAAGAGTTGACAGAATTTGGCATGTGTCTGCAGGAATGATGCACATGGTGCTGGAGCCTTTCTTTAAAGGTGAGGTGTATGACATCACATTGGTACCAATCAGCATCAGCTACGACCGATTGCTGGAGGAGTCGCTGCTTGCCCACGAGTTACTGGGTGTCCCCAAACCCAAAGAAAGCACCGCGGTATGTCCTGCCATGTGGCCAACAACTGAAATTTAGCCAAAGAGGCCTCGCCACCTTCGAACATTCACTAAGATGTAAACTGCTGATAGTGAAGGTTTCTCAAGTTCAGATGAACTTCAGTCCCCTGCCCCATCTCTTGTGCCTTTCTGTGTATCCTTATCACCCTTAGAAAAGAAAAAAAACCCTTATTGTATATAAGAATCACAATATATCTGTATATATCTGTTCATAATCATAATGTGCAATATTTTTCTACTCTATGTGTAAATATGTACACTGGCATAATTTTATAGGTGATAGTATATTCATACAATAGTCTTTTATTATGTGCAATGTTCCTCATTTGCAATATCTTTTCTTGGAAATAGTCTTTCTTGGAAATCATCAATCCAATGTCTCAGACTTGGTTCATTCGCTTATACAGCAAGTCCTGTGGACTCCTTATCTTATCTTGCTACTTAGACACTTTATGGTTGTATTTGTGTTTCAAATTCTCTGATTTTTACTGTTTAGACAATTTTTTATTATTCATTATTATATTAGCAATTTCCTTCAGGATCAAAAAAGGAGTTTGTATTCATATCAACATGCAGCTTTGTTTCTTTAAGATGTAAAACAGTCACAAAAAATGCAGGTCAGATGGGGTCTTGCATGAATAAAGCTGATTATTTCTTGCTCGTGATTTACTCCCAGACTCACTCTTTCCCCCTGCAGGGTCTGCTGAAGGCTCGCAAAGTGCTCCAGGAGGATTACGGCAGCATGCATGTGAACTTTGGCCGTCCTCTTTCGGTCCGACAGCTGTGTGAGGGCAAGATAAACCGCTGCCAGTACAACCTTGTACCCAGGTAAATAAAATGTCTGGAGAAGATAATAAATCATTTTGTTTCGCAAGTTTAATAACCCTACAATGTTAACTCCTTTTTAAATCATTACAAACCCTCTAAATTTCCACAAATCCCCCCGCGGCCCTGTAGTCGTGTATTTTCTTATCTTAATGCAACATATGCCGTGTGGCTGAGAGCCTCCATTCTTCATGCTCACTCCCTCCCCTTTGCTTCCTTTACATCTATTCACAGAGATCTTCCTCAGAAGCCCAGTGCAGAGACTCAGGCCTGCGTGAGTTGGCTGGCTCATCTGATGGTGCGCATCCAAGAGGAGGGCTCTCTGATCAGCCCTTGGTCTCTGATGGCCTGCCTGTTGCTCCAGGCTCCTACAGCTTTAACAAAGGAGGGCCTGCCTTGGCATCAGCTCACAGAAAAAACCCTCTGGCTCAGGAAGCTGGCGTTGGACTTCGGGGCTCGCCTGAACTGGCCTGGTGGGTGAGAGGATGGATGGATTTTTTATGGATTTGCTGTGAATATTGTGTCTTTTTAAATTTGATTTAGTACAAATGCAACTTAATCGAGGTTGAACACGTTCAATCCTGTCAGTGGGCCCCTAATGAGGATTTATATTTTCACATCCCTTGTATGACCAGTAGATGGCGTGTGCATATTGAGTTACAAGTGAACAAGTGGACAAAGTCAGATGCAGTGAAGTAATCGACAGTGATAGATGGCGTATTCAGATGCTTTTGTACTAACACTACACCATAGTGTTTACCTGTAACAGTACTCTGTTACAGGTAAAAGGTCTGCGTTGAAAAGTATAGGTGTGTAATCAGGAAAGTGCTCAATGCCAATGTCCCCTGTGACTGTAATGCTATTATATCATTAGATCATTATTACACACTGTATTCATGTAAAAGCAGCATTTTACTGTTGTGGCTGGTTGTGGTGAAGCAAATGGTCCTCATGTAAAGATTATGTTTTTGTTCTGGATCTACAAATTATTTTCCCCAGTAATCGAGTTATTTGTTATTTGTAAAAAATCAGAAAATAGCAAGAAATGCCATCACAATTATTCAAAAATCAAAGTGACACTTTCTGTTTGTTTTGTTCACCTAACATTCCAAACTTGATTATGAGAAATATGATAATATTTCTAATAATTAGAATCAGATTTCATTATCTCTACACTTGCTTACTACACAAAAATCTTAAATTGTAGTGTGGCTACAGCTGTGAGATAAATGTAGTGGTGGAAAAGTGCCACACAGTACTTGAGGAAATGTACTTAGCAACACCAGCACAGGTAACCGAGCGGCCTCCCTCTCTGTCAGTCTGTCAGCGTCTCACCTCGGGACGCCGAAGGCTCCGTCGACCCGGCGTGAGGTAGATCAGGCAGATTAGATGAATGTAAGTTGGCACAAGCGTTCAGATTCACTTAGGAGATTTTCAGTGGATTAATGCACTTTAAGTCACTTATCCTAAGAGGACCCCACTGAACTGTCTCACTTTACAGGTCTCGTGTGCGCAGACATAAACACCCACACACACGCTCTTACAAGTACATTACAAACCATCTCAAGGCCAATGTAACCCTTTTTAAAGTTCATTCTGCAACTTGATCAACGATGATGATGTTTTCTTCAGGACAAGTCCCTGACTCAGATGTGATGTCATCCAGCGTGGCCCTTCACCGCTCCGTAGTCCAGCGTAAAGCGGGATGTGTCTACCTGGTCCATGAGGAAGAGCCTGCGAGGAAACATCCAATCAGCCCAGAGGAGGAAGTGATCAGGACGGCGGTGGCGGTGCTGATGCTGGCCTCCTACAGGAATCAGTCAGTGCACATTTTTGTGCGTCCTGCCATGCTCGCTACGGCCATACACATCACGCAGAGCGCACAGAAAGGTGAGGCTTCGGCACGTTATATTTCTCATCTGACCGCACCCTTTAAAAGAAGAAGTTTTGTCCTCTTGCTTCATCCCGATCCACTGTTCTGTTCACAGACGAGCTCTTCGCGTTCTTCTGCGTCTTACAGGATGTCTTCTCCAACGAATACATCTTCATCCCTGGGCACTCGTCTCAGGTAAAGGCTTAGTCCTTCAGGGTTCAACTTCCCCCAGTATTGATTGTTTCTGATGTTGTGTTTATCTGCCTTTTGTTGTCTGATTAACAGGACTTTGAGGAGGCTTGCTCCCTCCTGAAGAAATGCGGAGCAGTCCACGTCAGTCCGCAGGAAGTGACGGTGTCAGACGCGGGGCTGGAGGTGCTATCCTTCCTGCGGGCACTTCTACAACCCGTCATAGACTCTTATCAGGTCCTTTGACATCTGCCTCATACGATAGTAGAGAAAATTGCAGTTATTTTGTTGGGAGTGGGCTTGAAGATGTTTTTATTCAGCACGCTCAGTCGGTACTACAGTTCAGATTTCTTTTTCTCAAGTTTGAATGAAGTTTATACTTCATCTAAATGCAGAGCATCTCCTGCCAGTGATCTCACCCATCTCTTGAAATGTGTGTAAATAAATCAAATCTCCTCTCTCTAAGTGAAATCGGAGGACTCACTAAGAAGAATGAAGTCATGACCTCCACCTATTTATTATAGGAATTTGGGATGTTTTAGCAAACCTGGGGTATTTTACATTCTGTACTTGAACACTTTTCACTCATTCTTAGATTGACTTCATTTAAATTTGAGTGTTTAAGGTCAACAAAAGTGAACGAATTTACTAAAGATAATGGTATTAGCAGTTCTCCAACAGTGTTGTGCATCAAGTAGGTGTTGAAACGGTACTGAGATCTTCATGATGGAAAATAATGTGAAGTTACATTTTATTATTATTAGCATTTATGATGCTTATGTTTTTATCAAATGTTAAAACAATGTATTGTTTTAATGCTGGAATTATGAATGTGTTTAGAGGCGCTCCCTCTGTTACTGAAAAATGCTGTTTGGTTTGTTACTGTAGATCACACCTGCTCTGGCTCACAGTGCCATGATGTGTTATACATGTATGCATACTAAAATGTAGAACATATTGCCAGTAATAATAATTCGTCACAGCTTTCAGGCTTTGATTGTACAAAGCAGGTTTCCACACATCTTTGTCAGTGACTTGGACGGTACATGTAAAGTCATGCTTTGAGGCTCTAACTGTAATTTAAGTGTTGGATTTTAAAAAGTAAAAATGGTTAGTTCATGCTCTTCCATTTCATCGGGTGTATCTTTATGTCCAGATGATGTTCAGGTACCTCTGTGAGGAGGAAGTTCACGTCATCTCTGAAAAACAGTTCCTACCCGCTGTGCGAAACTTGGCCACAAAGCTCATCCTCTCAGGTAAAAACAGAAAGTGGCGGAAGCGACCTCTGACCTCCACAATCATCACCAGCCATTAAAAATCTTTACAAATCAATCCCTGCACCATCATCATCATCATTTCTGTGTGTTTCAGGCGAGCTTCACACCTACGACGCCCTTTCATCTGACACGCAGAAAAACGTCCTCACGACTCTGCGGAGGCTGGACACCGTGACAAAGCTGAAGGCGTGAGTAACGAGATTGGCCCCTTGAAAATCTGTTTGCTTTTAAGCTCATTTTCTGCAGTGCTTGATAATCATCATTTCTGATGCCAGAGTTATACTTGTTAAGTTTCTCTATCTGTCTCCCCGTCACAGGACTGAGCAGAGTGAATACAGAGTAAACAAGGCGGCCGTCAGAAGGATCGGGGACATGCTCTGTAAGCAGTGATAAATATAAAGCAGTTTTATGTCTCTCATGAGCTAACGCAGCCTTAAACATCCTCTTATGTTGACTTAAGTGTCCTCACCTTGCGTGGGAGATTTAGTTTTTGTTTGTGTTTACCACACCAGCAAACAAATCCTGTTCCTCTGTCTCGATGTAGCTGGGAAAATCCCTCCCCAGATGCTCCAGACGACGCCTGACGCAAGACTTTAGTCTCCGTTGGAACACGTCCATCTCGGGTGTCACAGTCCTGTCTGCCTTCGCCTGACCCTTTCTTCTCTTACTTGGTCGTCCTTGCCGCCCCCCCAACTCCCCCGTGCCTTTTGTGTGCACCTTAACTCTGCACTCAGATGAAATACTTTCTGTCCCGGAGGCCAGCGGCCGGACTTAACCTGGCAGCGTTCTGCTCTCAAACACTTGCCGCACCCCCCCCACGCAGATCCAAGGGCTGAGATAAAGCTGCAGAGATCTGACATGGTGACCCAAAGGCGACACGAGTTTGTTTGAGGCTTAAAGTCAGAATTAGTTTTTAAAAAGACGTATGAATGACTGATGCACAACTGATTCCTGTGGATTAATATCCTTAAATTTAATTGTATTTGAATAATTTACATTGCATTAATATGTTTTTAGATGTATAGCTGATTGTCATGGCTGGCATATTTAATTGAGGTAATTGGACAATAGAGCACTTTATAAGGTGACTGATGGTGTAACAAGTGCAATTTAGGTACTAAACACTGAATTATGACACCTGAATGATTGTATGATAATATACAGATAAAAATCCAAACCTTAATTACGTAACAAATACCATAACCCACCAGAGATGTGAGGTTTCGTTTGTTCAAGACATTTATTTTCACTTCTTTACAATAAATGTAAAACAAATGTAACAAAATGCACCATAGATTCTTCTTCTTCTTTCCCCCCCTCCCCACACACTTAAACATCATTCCTTCTTTGACTCTGTTGGTACTAATCTCCCAGTGAACAGTGAGTGAAACCCCACAGGTCAAAGTTCAACCAAAAGGAAGGCCAGAGATTATCTATACACGGGCGGGACGTCGACTTTGATGCGTAAAGCGCTGACGGGGTCCTGGCAAAACACCGAGATGTACTCCAGCACTTTGGAGTTGAGCTTCTTCTCGCTCTCCTTGGCCCGATGCCGCTCTTTGTCCCACCGGTCCTTCTCGCCGTTCATCTGGGAGAAGAGGTTGATCTGGATGGTGCGCAGCGTGGCCGCCAGCACGTAGAAGCCGCCCTGCATCATGTGCGAGAAGGCGGCGCCCACGCTGAGGGCCGCGCCCATCAGGTTGGGCACCGTCTCGCACACCACGCACATGCCCTCCAGGAGGTGCAGCGTGCCTTTCCTGGCCAGCGGCTGGCCGTGGTGCTGGTAGCCGTGCGGGAGCGGGGTCTGCTGGGCGTGGCTGAGCAGGTGCCGGGCGCAGTCGGCGAAGTGGGTGGCGGCGCGGCGCAGCGGGAGCAGCGCCAGGTACAGGTGGCAAGCGGCTTTGGTGAGCGCGTGGAAGAGCAGCCGCAGCTCCAGCACGGCATTGCCTGGAGATAAGAGGGGTAACGGGGTCAGCTGGAGTCTAATTAATGTCAGCAGCCATTACAAAAAGCGTCTGCCACTGGATTAAGAGTCTGTCCTCCGGCCGAGCGCGCGTCATTACGCACGGGCCGTCGTCCTCCCCGCTGCCTGTCACCAACCCTCTGCTGTGAAATCGAGTGTCTTTCTACGGCAGTTTCATTTCAGTGAAGACTCTGCCTTTGGATTATTTATCATTACGAGCAATTAGAGCAAAGAAGAGGAAAATAAAGCCGGATTGTTTTAAGATCGACCAACAAAGTGCGAGTCCTGTTAAATGAGGCTTTTTTTTACTGTACAATGTACGTCATGCAGATTATATTATATTATATCATATAACACCTGCAGCAGAGTTTTCTACTGAAATGAAAGTACCATCCTGATGTCCCTGTGAAATGATCCATCCTCTGAAAGGTTTTGGAAACATTTATTTTAAGAAAAAAAAACTGCAAGGAAACATTTATATTTTTTACCCAACAAAATATACATCTTAGTTCTCATTTTACACTGCATACAGGGAGATATTTCTTATGCTGTGAACTGATGACAGCTGTCTCCGCCATATGGCAACAGACCGGTTCCACAAAGTGCCTGAAAAGCTCCAAAAACCTCCACTAAGCATTTCCTCACCCTCCCCTCCCTCCCACTCTCCTCTTTCTTACCATCTATGAAGCAGAAAATCCAGAGCAGGGCAATACTCGCTGCCAACGAAGTCCACCAATCCATGTGGTCTCCCCCCTGTCCTGGACCCGGCACCGAAAGGAAAGAAAAGCGGCGCAAATCCCAAAGTTATGATGGTCTGGCCAAGCCCTGCCCTGCCTTTACGCGGCTAATACCTGCACATCTCCTCCGCAGGTGTCGGCAGCGTTGCAGCCTCTGAAACGGGCGCATTAAGAGCGACACACTCTTTGACCTACTGCACCTTGAAGGCCGAGAGACGCCTAATGCGCATCAGCAGGGAGCCAAATGGTTGCAAACAGGGATTTAAGCAATTATTTAAAACTGTTCGCTGAAAAGGTGCACCATCTCCATCCTGCATAGTCCTTTTATTTATTTATTTATTTATCTATTTTTTAAAACATACTTTCTCTTTGAATGACTAAAAGAGGATGCCTTATAATCCCCAGCCTGCACAAATAAAGCCTCACATGGGTTAATGGCTACCTGGGGTGGATGAACTAAGTTTGTCCAGACGCGCATGGGTGCCAGACACACCTAAAATAGATCTTAGTGGTTGCATTTGCATTGAAGACACAAATAGGAAATTAAAAATAATTAATGTGGGGAGTTGTGATTGGGTAGAGGGAGGTATATGTTGATTATAAATTGTACTTGTGATCATTTCTGCTGTATATGTATGTAAATATGTGACCAGCTGTCCCACCTGTGCCGGTAAGTTTGGTGCACATGATGTGTGTATAAATGACATTGATGCAGACTTGAGCGCAGTGTGCAGAGCTGCAGTGCGTCCTCACAGCGCTGCCATGGCAACGCAACAACCTTCAGACACCTGGAGGAGCAACGCTCCTGCCCTCTCACTCCGCCCCTGCTGAACACTGCACCGTCTGAGGGGGAGGCCGGAGGACTAAAATGTTCCTGCCTGTGTAGTTTCTGCCACAGGCGACTTTTTGCTCTTTTTTTTCCTTCTCATGAACTCCAGACACAGACATCCCCAAGCCGGCAAAGGTAAGAAAGCACAGCGTTGCTATGGCGACCCAGACTGCTAAATCCTACACCAGGTGTAATAGTTTAACTCCATGCAGTCACTGTGGTGGTGCAGAGTGTGTAATGTGCACTACCAGCTGCACCTTGTCTCTCGCTTTAGGGATGAGCCCCAAGAGGAAAAACACAGCCAGTGGCGTGATCACCTTCCACGCACCTTTTCCTGCCAGCCTGCTGAAATCAGAGGTAAAAGAAAACCTGAGACTTCTGCAGCTTGAACCAAAAATAGACGAATAATGCTGAATATACTGTGTGTTACATTACATCATCACATGCATACTTTTTTTCTGCTTCTTATTCAAAAAGATCTATTTACAGCTGGACTAAATAATCATTAACTTTTAGAAATTAAAGAACAATACAGGTTTAAGTGACTCTAGAAGATATTAAGGGGATTTATTAAGGAGTAAGAAGGCTTTACTGCCTTTATTGTAAAAGTGTTAGTGGTCCCCCTCCTTCACAGCAAGAGTGAAACTGTGAACTCTTGCCAACTAATAATTTATCACCGGTGCTTTAATGTCAGAGGCTGCAGTCAGTGTCCACCCTGACTACAGTGCATGTCTGAATGTACCAGTGCTGGAATCTCAGTGTGCTCGGAAAGATGAATGGAAAGGTTTCGGGTTATTGACGGACAGATTCGGTAGCCACAGTAATCCCCTTTTGAATCTGGACAATAGGGTAAAAAAAAAAAAAAAAAAAAAGAGGCCTGCTGCTGGATCAGATGACATGTAGGTCAATTAAACCAGGCGAGCATCTGAATCCAAGCACCGAGCATTAAGATCTGGTGTTATGTCAGGCAAACAGGCAAAAAAAAAAAAAAAGCATAGTGAGGAAGGAAGGAGGCTGCCATCTTTGTGCCGGTGCTGAAGTTGCCAAGTCATGTAAAGAAATCCCCACAGGGCACTGACACGCATGTCCCACCGCATGTGTTTGTGTAACGGTGAGACGGGGGCTCGGGTTTCCAGGCGGCGACAGGCCTGTTGTGTTGGCCTTTGTTGCCTTCTGTCCACCTACATGGTTGCATCTGGTCTGTCTGTGAACTCTTAGCTGGGATTTCTGAGAGTTCGCAGGCCAAACCGAGCAAACTGTGACTCCTTCACAAGTGACACAGATGCAGATTTTGACCCGTCTTTGGTGTTTCAGGAGTGCATGGTGGATGCGGCGAGCTGCAGGAAGAGCCCGTCTCCGCCAAGCTCGAGGCTGAGGAGCGCCGGTAAATGTGCGAAAGCTGGGAGGAAGAGGGATGAGGCCTCTCCCTGTGGGCCACAGCTGGTCACCAGGCAGGACCGGCTCTCTCACACCTCCCTCAGACGCCTGCAGGTATTGCACGTAACTGACCTCACACCTGTAGGTAGAAGATCAGGTTTTGAGTTTTTTTTTTTTTCTGTATTGCTGTTTAGGCAAAGATTGAGGCTGAAAACCAACAGGCGAAAGGAATAATCCAACCTTTACTGAACACAGAGAATGGTATTGTGAAGGTAAGATCTGTGGTTTATGTAGCTTTCTCCAAATTCTCAACAAAAAAAAGGTATTTTGTGTGGAGAGGCAACATCTTTGTGTCTGCGGCTCTTTTGTGTCTTCGTGGAAGGAGCTGGAGAGGTTTCTGAGCCAACGGGAGGTAACGGAGCTGAGGAGGAAGGAGCTGCTGCACAAGCGCTGGACCGAGCGAGTCTGGTTTCCCCTTCAGAGGAGAGTGGAGGAGCAGGTGTCCAGCCGGAGCCTCGTGGAGGCCACGAAGCGCCAGAGCTTGTACAACCACTACCTGCATCACTGCAACACCAAGGTGACTCTGATCTCTCTCATTTCGCTGCAAGAAAGAGCGTTTTGTCTTGTTTACTGTGAGAATTCACACAGGTTTCTTTTGCACTTTGCTTGTTACTACAAGACAGATGTGCAATCGTCCAACGTACACTAACTAACTGCTGCGATGTCTTTAATCTTCAGGGTTTTGTGTTTCTCGACACTTTTGATCTAAAGGAATACGACCCTTTTCTTCTCAGCATCAAAAAGCCAAACTACTTCAAGGTGATTTTTTTGCAACTTTTATATTTCACTTAATATAGTAAAGAAATTAAAAGATTTGTGGCATATTGAAGGATTTATAATGGCTCTCACTCACTGCTCTATAACTAGCTCAGTGGAGCTGACTTAAAGGACCCGTTGTGTCTTCAGTTACATGAAAGACTGAAGGGAAAAAGAACAGCCCGCTCTTGTGAAGCAGGTATCTTTTATTTACCTTTTTCCACTTTTTCTAACCACAAGTAAATGTAAGAGTTTCAGCTGATTTGACCCACTATATACTAAATAGTAGTTTTTTTTAGCATTAAATAATTCCATAAGTCGCTTGTAACTTCAGCTTCACTCGACCTAAATCAGTGTAAATCCCAATTAGATAGTCAAGTCTTGCACAGGATAGTCATGTTTTTTAAATTATTAGTATTGTTTATATCTACCTCAGGATTTAAATACAAGCTACCTCAGAGTGACCGTGCTTTCAGCGAGTCTGTGACATCTCAGGCCGACACACTCCTGCAGGCCTCATCTAATTATCCAGGCTCCACATCCAGAACAACAACAACAACAACAACAACTCCATCAGACGATGAGACTGGAGGAAGGAAGTCCAGCAGGTATAGACATTAAAGTGTAATGAGAATGAATTAAAGATATTTTCTGTGATGCTGCGGGATCCACAGTGGCCTCGCGGTACAGTAGCAAAATCTCTTCACTTATTCAGTAAGAACGAGCAGAACGTGAGAAATAACGTCCTGCAAATGTGCCTCATCCAGGCTCGACACCATCCCGTACCACATCAGCGCGACTGCCACCCCAGATGCAAGGTGCCATCAGGTCGGCTGCCTGCTCTCCAGATGTGGGTATCGGCAATGACCAGCAAGTTTACATCAACATCAGACTGCTTCCAAATAAAATCCATACTAAGAATTAATCTCCCCAATTATTCCTTTCCAGCTACCTCACAGTTTACTGGGGTGCTACGCTTTAAATCAGCAATATGTTGAGAAAATAACAAAACATTCACCCGCAACAACGAACAGTGACGTCTGTATGTACATTTTATTTGTGCCATTTTCAGAATTTAATGGCTTATCGTGAAAGCTCATAGTCACATAGCTTTGACATTACATTGTACAGTAGTGTGCAACATTTGAAATGTATTGCATCATTAAGGATATGTATGGCAGTATGCAACCATCCACGTGGATCTATAACAGGGTATCTCATATAAACAAATAAAGACACGTCGCTGTGTTCCTTCATTAACATTAAAATATTATTTTGCATTAATTTGTAAATATGAGGTTTATAAAACTCAACCATTTAGCAAACCTAACTGGTTACATTTAAAGGCATGTCTGCATAAATGCATTTCCAATTCCACGTTGGCAATAATATCCATATTTTAGCTGGTTTGCTGGGAACAAGGACACTCTTTTCACCGAACATACATAACCACTGAGGACATTATGAGGACATTTCATTGGCTGGTCGTTCTACATTTTTGGCAAGATATCCTGTTCAGTTTGAGGTCACTTAAACAGGTCTGAGAGGCTCAGGGCAAAACAAAGCAGTGACATTTAAAATCAACAGTTTTTCCAATGGCAACACTTCCACTGCTACGAATAGGCACTTTTAGGTGTGTGTGTGTGTGTGACCATTAATAGCTCATGTTGTGCTATTAAGTCAAGAGGTGAGTGTCTGGGGAGAGTTTGCCTCATTTGGTTGGCTCATAAAGCTGCAGGTCCAGCTTGACCCAAACCTCTCCGGTAGGGACCTCGTGCAGTAGGAGGCGGCGGTTTGCGGCGCCTTTGATCTCCATCTCTTTCTTTATAGTGGCCACGGGAACCTCTGTGCGACCCAGGAAATCTATAGAGACATGAAACAGTCATTTAGTAAAACTGTAGGGGTCTTTCACATTAAAAAAAAATAAATATTTTGCCATATTGTCGATATGTGATGCAATGGCTGATAACGGCTGATTTGTCTACAGTTTCTTCTTCTGCACAACAACTCCACACCCGACTGGCAGTGCTTATCCCGAGGCTGCCAACACAGTCACAGTCATGACACAGACAGAACACAGAAAAGAGGGACAGCAAACACACAGCACAATAGCGTAAAGGTTAATGTCTACCGCTTCAAAACAAGACATCTGAACCTGGCATGCAGCCAGTCATTCCTTTCATTCTGTCCAGGACAAAAAGCCTGAGGGTGTGTCTCTCATCCACTGACCATCTGGTGAGAACTGGTCTTTCTCAAACACGGTGATGCACAGGACGTCCTGGTAGAGGTCTTTGATGAAGAACTGGCAGTTGAAGTTCCACTTTGGGCTCAGAGTGTCGCTGACGGGTCGGGAGGTGTAGCACTGAGCCCCCATCGTCAGCTCACAGTACGGATTGCTCTTACCTGGAGACAAATTGAACATTATATATATCCAGATGTTTAAAAAAAAGGAAGATCTGAATATGATGTGACTGATGGGGTCTGTATTTCTTACCGTTGGGTTTACAGGCTTTCAGCTCCTGGGCTTCAGTGACGGTCACCAGCAGTCGGCCGATACCGCTGCTCTTCAGGGAACGTGCTAAAAGAAATTATTGCTAAATTGCTAAATTGTCCATTCTCATGCTCAGAAATGTCACACACATACAAGGTCAGTATAGTAGGTTCACTTTAAAAAAAAAATGTGTTTACCTTGGTAAGCCTTCTCTCTCTTTTTCTTTTCCGTCTCTATGAAATGTTCAGACGCCAGCTTGATTTTCTGGACCCACGCCGTCCTGCCGACACAAGAGACGCATTAATATCTTAACACAGCACGATTTGGTTGTTGGCGAAGAGTGTGAAAACGTTAGGGTGAGTGCGTACCTCTCGTTCAGGGTTTCAGTTCTGAGTGTGTACACGCGGTCGATGTGCGAGACGTGGAAGAGCGGCTCGTCGCTGGACGGGTCGGGCGGCATCTTCACCAAAACCTCATTTAGGAACAGCGGCTGAAGGAGGAAATGAAGTGATGAGTGACATGTAGACGGATGCCCAGAGAAGGAAAACAGTAAGAAAGACTTGTATGTAAGTATTTAGTTTGCCTGTAGACCACAAGGACCACTGTTGTAAGAAAAGCGTCCAGCCTCTCACTCACCGTTTTGTACATCTTCAGCTGTATGTTGGTCTTGAGGCTGAAGAGCTTGTCTGGTCCAGAGGAGGAGAAGGGCTTGGCGCTGTGTGTGAGGAGGAGGAAATCATTGAAGAGGAAAGCCCACAGCTCCCTGCTGCTTTTGGTTTTGTAAAGCCGGCCGCTGTGGAGCAGCTTGCGAGGCCCGAGGCAATTAGTCAGCGAGTTGAAGACCAAGTGCTGAAAGAGATACGGAGAAGAAAGTAAGGCATGACTGAAGAGGGAAGCGGTAAAGGAAGGAAACTGTCGAGTACAGCAAGTGCTTCAGAGAAAAACTGCTTTGCTGCTGTCTGTGTGTGTTTGTTTTGGTAACCGATAATAAACGATAATGGAAGGAGAAGAGTTACTCATTGCAGAAGGTGTTTATGTCTGTGTAAACCTTTGATTCACATTGATATGGAGTCATGTCTCAGTGTTTACCTCTATCGGTCCTTCAGACTGAACGTGGTTCTGTATCCACTCGAGCCTGTCCGAGTTCTCCTTCTCCCTGACTCCCTCATTGACCTGAGAGCACAGCTCCTCAGCTCGCTCCAGAGCTTCTCTGAGCGGGCCGCGGTCCGCGTGGCCGTCCGGGGTGTGCTCCAGGATCTGACCGACGGGGAAGAGGGAAAGAGGTGGATTAGAGAGAGAGAGAGACGGCGAGTATGAGGGGAGGGAATGTTGTAATTAGACATGTGGAGAGCAGTTCCCACATACATTTTTAATGAGCAGGGGGTAGCGCGTGATCCTCTGCATGGGCTTGAGGAGGAAGCTGGACAGCGGCATCCCTTTACAACGGTAGTTAGTGGCTATCTTCTGCTCAAAAAAAAAAAAAAGTCAGATTCATATTTCAGTGCATCTCGCAGAACCATGCGTCTGTTCTGTCCCCTTTGGTTCCCATCCATCTTCTACAAGTCCTACCTTGAGGAAGTCTTTAAAGTCAGGCTGGTTGTAGGTTTTGCTCTGCAGGAGGGCGGCGGCGTTGAGCTGGCACGAACAGAAGCGAATGTAGGGCTGCATGTGCGCCAACTCCGAGGCCAAAAGGTCCCCTATAAGCTGAACCGGCATGTTCTCTCCGCCTGTCTTTTTACGGACACGCAGCGCCCTGAGAAAAAAGCAATGGTGATGATAAACTATTTTGACTACATCTCCACAAGTCTTTGCTAAGCCCAACCTAAAAAATCAACATTTTACTGAAGCATCAAATCTTGATGTTCTACAATAGATTTTTCCTGTAAAATTTTCTCTTTTTAGTAGCCTAACGTTGTTCTAAGAAGCTGAGCAGACTCACAGTATTTACCTGCATGATGTGTGTGGTACCTACTTGAGTAGTTTGGTGTTACACATAATCAGCTCCCTCCAGTTAACGAAGATCACTCCCATCTCAGTCTCTGTCAGGCGGCCTGACTCTGACATGGGCTTGTAGAAGACCTGCGAGATAAACAGATACAAATGTAAGTAAAAAAAATGACTATAAACAATAGCAGTGATGCATATTCTGAGGAAAAGTCAACACTTTCTAAAGACCAGCATGTTTGTGTGCGTTGTTCGTCTGCACCTCTAGAACCAGCTCCAGGTCGTCCACGTAGGTCTCCTCAGTCTGGATGAGCTCGTGGATGTAACCCTGTCTCTTTCTCTCCTGAGGGGTCATGGTGTCCAGTGTCATCAGGTCAGCACACCCTACAACGCACACACACACACAAAGCATGCGGGCATGCACGCATGCACAAACGCGCCAACACACAAGCATGTGCAGCACGCACACGCACGCTTTGCTGTCAGTCACGAGCACAGTGTCTGAGCAAACACAGCAAGCACTCTTGTTGAAAGCATTGCACTCTTCAGCAGGTTAAAATCTCCCTTTATTATAAGTTATATGATATTTTATTTACATTTAATGCACAGACAAGAGTGAGGCACGTTGTAGTTGCACGTAAATGAACTTAGGGAACATACCAGGCAATGTTAACGCTAAGAACACCGCTACCAAGGACGCTGAATTAAAGAAAAACGAAAAGCACCTTTCATGGTCGAGCGCTCGCTCCGAATGATTGCATAGGTGTGAATGAGTAAAGGAGCTAATGCTTGAAGGAGAACAGTGGAAGACTCAGTTGGTAGGTTCAAGTCTTTGAGGTACAAACTTGGCAAAAGTTGGACGTGAATGTCAGCAGTGTGGTGTCATCATCTCAGTTGGTATACTAAAATCTTTTTTTTTTTTTGTTGTTTTTTTGCTGGTGATATCACAGTTCAGTACAGGATGAGTCTCGTTCTTTGATCACTTGGAAGCATTAATAAATGGAAGAGTGCATAAGGAGTTCATAATAAAATCACAATAAATTAGTTTCAGTACGAGCAATGCACTAGCAAGCAGCAATCAAGGTTACTGGTGATTTAAGCTACAGTGAGTCTTCACATTGGTCCATTTTTAGCAAGGTTTAATGTTGTTAGTGCAAGGATGAGTGACCCTGTTAAAAATTCTTTATTTCACAGATTTATAGCCTTAATTTAGAAAACTAAACGACTTCCATCTGATGCCATTTACATATTACTTTCATTATACTGTGTACTCTTTTGATCCGTCTTTCCTTTTATCTTTAGCAAAACTACACATTTCGTGCCTTTGTATCAGAGGGACAAAAGCCTCTGCAACACGTCTAGCTGCCTCTGCCTCGCTCCCTTCGTTAATTAGTTAGTTAAAGAAACATCAAGGGAAACACAGGAGAGGAGAGACAGAGAGCGAGGGGGATAAGGGTGAGAAATAAATGCCTTATAGAAAAAGACAGAGGATTAAAAATTAAGGAGGAGCAGGTAAAAGAAGCTAGATTTTTTAAAAAAAGAAGAAAAAAGAAAGGAGGAGGGGGGTCAAAAACAGAGGAGGAGCAGAACACCACAGTCCTAAACAAGTGAGGTGGAAAGCGCAGAGCTCGGCTGTTCTCGCTGGCGGCTGGGCTTCCTGTTGCGACAGGGCAATTCGGATTGGCTCAGACAGAAAGGGGGAGGAGGAGGGAGAAGGGAGGGAGGAGGAGAGAGGAAAGCCAGCATTACTGTCCTACAGAGGAAACAAAAAGAAAAAAAAAAGATGGGGGATGAGAGATGAAGTGGAGGAGCAGGAGGGGGGGAGGGAGGAGGTGAGTGAGATGAAGGAGAGACAGCAGACATTAATATAGTTTTAATATTAATGCTAGACTCATACATGCAGGTGCATTAATAATGTATTTCTGGAAATGTAAATGTTGTTACTAATCACATCAGCTGGGGCATGATGGTAATTTCACACATTTTACTTCTCAGATGGAGTGCAGACTTTGTGTGTGCCGGGGTGTGTGTGTATAAATCAGAACATGTTCATTACAATTAAAATTTCATTGTGTTTTGTGTCTGCAGCGTTAACAAGTTCATCCTAATTAAACGTCCAGTGTGTTCGCTCTTGTTAACATAGATCCACTGCTGCGAGGAGAACACGCGGGCCATGAATACTAATGCGAAGACACATCTCCTGCTTAAATTTCTTTTTTTTCCTTAACTCATCAGACGAGCAGTGAATATACAGAAGAGGAATCACACCCCTCCCAAGAAAGCACCGATCAGTGTACATCCAGTGGTACATGGTTGACATTTTACATCACCTCTACCCATTAGCCTCCCAGTAAAAATTTGCAAAAACTTGACTGATAATGATGAAAAAATGTGTCCACCTTATTTGAAACTCAGTAGTGGTTGTTATATTTTGCTGGCAAGTTCTGTTTAAAGAATATCCTTAATTTGACATTAGGGAAATACTGGTGAGAGTTAGACGAGAAGATCGATACCACTCTGATGTGTCTACACTAAATATGAAGCTACAGCCAGGAAAACAGACTGTGTATAAAGATGGACAAATTGTCTGCACTGTACCAAAGTGAAGCCAAAATATCTTTGGTCCCATGTCACGGTGAGCTTTGCTTGACATGAAGATAGAAAACATGGGAGAGGGCTTGCCTATCTAGATGGTTTTGTGACATTTCATTTTATGGAAGGTTTAAGCAAATGAGCTCCAACATGTTATTAAGTGAGCTTCAGAAGTCCTAGCAGACAGATACGATATATTATATATGTTCTTTTCATCTAATTCTTGGCAGGAAAGTGGTAAAGTGTAGTTTCCAAAATGCCAAATGATTCCTATGAATTATTTTAAATAGTTGGTGCAGTTAATTCACTTAAAAGGCCCAATCATTCATGCTTAGTTAGGCTGATATAAATTTAAGAGTTATTTCAATTTTGTCTCATTAATTGAGGAAGGTGTTAGGCACCATTCATTTCAATAATTATCAAACACAAAATATGTAGGATGATTGGGCCATTTGAGTGGGTTCATGTTCACCAATGATTCCCTCAGTGACCGAAACCGACGTTTTTTTTAAGCTTACCATTTGTCTCTCCATGCTGAGACATGGATGAGGAAGCTACTGTACCTGGAGTGAGCCAAGTAAACCAATCAAATTCAGCAATAAGAGAGAGAAGTTTGTCTCTACAGCTGATGAACACATTTTATCAGTGTCCATTTGTGGCCACGGCCTTATTCCCACTACATGTGGGAATTACCGATTTTCTCTCAAGTTGTATGACAGAAAAAATAATTTCACTCTGAGAATAGTTGTTAAGATGGAGAAAAAGAAAAAAGCTTGAGGTCTACTCACATTGCTGACTGGGGTCTGATTCTGTCGTCATCTTGACATAATTGGTGGGCAGCAGGCCCGTGACCCCGTTGGCTTCTCCTTTCCACCAGTCGGGATTGGTCTTGTCCAGGACGTTAATCAGTTGGCCCTTGGAGAAGCTCAGCTCATCCCGATTGGCAGCGGTATAGTCGTACATAGCAATAACTTGGCACACTGAGGGATTGGAGAGGCACAAATGGGAAAGTTGAAAAGTTAGATGTTTCAATTCATTCAATGCTAATGAATGGCGGTTTTGTGTATGTACCCATTCCAGTATAGTTAAACATTCATACAGTGAGTTATAGTGATTTCACAGGCTCTTGTTTCATATATTAATGTACAATTTGTGTCAATTTTCAAAATCATAGACGCAGAAACTCATCGGCAGGTATCGGCAGGGTTATCATAGTAATCATGGTGCAGAATTGGATTTTGCTGGCAATTTACTGCAGCAGCACAGAAATCTAAATAGGAGCTGTGGAAATAAACCCAACTATGAGAGAAAATGACAGATCGTGCGCACTGATCGTGGATAAGATGTCACGTTCTCAGTGTGTCAGGCATCACCTGGCAGAGGGGAGGGGGAGGACTTGCTGCTGGAAGGGCCGAGGAGCTTGACGTGAGAGGAATGAAACCAGCCTCTCTGCCGCTTCTTGCCTCGAGCCTGGGGGGGGAAAGGATCCAGTGAGAGTAAATCAATCTCCTGCTGGTTCGGTTCTGAATTTTAAATCGAGAGATGAATTGGTGAATCGATTTTGTCGGGCAGAGAGCTGAACCTCCGGGATCCCTGCAGTGCAAACAGCAATCTACTCTGAATCCAGATGGGTCTTTACTGGGAATTTATATTCACTGCCTCCATAAATCAAGCCAAAGCTCGGGCCTAAAGTCTGTGGAACGACCAGAAGACTGCTCTTTAATGTCTCATCCTTCCTGACCAGTACAAATTAAAATCCCCATATTCATTACTGAGAGCACTGTACAATTTGACAGAGTAATATGCATGTGTGCACTCCAGCCGTGTTAATTTAACTTTTTATTGTCTTGCCTGAACTGTCCACCCCTTGCCGCTAAATTGACTCAGCTGTCTCATTAGTGTGTCAAACCGTTCACCGAGAGCCTAACTGGAGCTGTAAGAGCAGCCTCAGCACAAAACAGGCAGCGAGGATTGACTTCTCACTTCCGCGGATGTGCGACCTGTAGACAACCCTGTTATTACTCCTCTAACCTCCCGTCCACCACTCACCAGCTCTTTATTGATCTGACAAGTCAGCAGGCACAAAAAGCATCTACAGAACGGGTTGTGTTTGGTAAAATAAACGTAATAACATATATTAATCTGACCATGTGTCTTCTGTTGCAACACATTTTTTTTACAATATGTTAATAAAGCATAAAACACTTTTCATATTATTAAATATCTCACATTTTTACGCTCTCAGTTTCCTTGGAACAGAGGCAGAGCAGAAAAGGCGGGCTATGTGAATATTCCCCTCTGACACTGGGCTGTGGATTTAAGAGAACTAGAACGGATTACTCATGCTTGCTCAGTGCAGTGCTCCAAGGTGCGATTAACACTGAACTGCATCAGCAATTAGACCCAAATTAATTCCTGTGAAATAAAACCTTGTTACTGGCATACTTAAGTTTTAACATCTAACATTATTCTTTTATTCTTTTTTTTTCTTTTTCTTTTTTAAAGAAAAGGCCCCTGCAGCTCTGATGTCTGACCTGCAGTTCCCCGAGCCACCAGCCGGTGGAGTTCTTGGCCAAGACCACAATCAGTTGCCCTGGAGACAGACGCAGCTGATGCATCGTCGGGGCGACGGTGGTGGTGGTGACCGCCTGGGCGATCTCTGCTGACAAAACAGAAATGACTTTAGATCAGGTAAATGTCAAGAGTATAACAGAGTTAATCAGCAGACTACTGATGGTCTGTGTGCGTGTGTGTGTGTGTGTGCGCGTGTGTGTGTGCAGTAAGTGCACATTCTTACCAGGCTTTTTGGTTGGACCTCCAGCTCTTGTTGTCTAAATGAATAAAGTAAAAAAAAAAAAAAATGAGTAAATAACAAATTAAAGAAAAATCTATGTAACATGGGAAAAGTTAGGCTTGCTACTAAATACTAATGTCAATATACAGATAAATCTATTGATTATTTTAAAAAATCATTACTTGCTCTACAGAATAGAATGTCAAGCAATAAATGATGCTTATCAGAGATTTCCAAGGTTGCTTACATGAATAACAATTGAAAAAAATACTTAGGATTTTATTACATTTCTTCTCCCATCAAGTCAACAAGCTTATTAATCTTTCCAGTATTACTTCGTATAGAATATCCCCTGAGGACACTTGTTTCTTTATTACTGTCAACACATTTAGTTCACAAAAACTTCACTTTGAACACTATTTTACTTTTAAACAAGACATCACCTCTGGTTCAACAGGTCGGACATAGTTGGAAGGGAAAAGCCCCGTCTGATCCCCGATACATCCTCGCCACCACTCTCCTTCTCTCTCCGTCACCATGACAACATCTCCCTCAACAAACGTCAGGTCCCCCATCTCTGGGCTCTCATACGTGTACAAGGCCACGTACTCTGTTTAGGACAGAACAGTGCAGGTCAGCGCCACGTATCTGACGGAGTTACAGAGTCATGATTAAATGTAGAGACCCTATATTGAAAAACTTTACTTACCCTCCAGCTGAACGGAGTCAAATGCGTCAAATGCATCCAGACTAAAGAGGGAAAAACAAAAAGTCACTTAATTGTTACAGTTAATTTAAATTCACCATAATATAGGGGGGGGGGGGCTGTCTTCATACTCTGGATTGCCCCCCGTCTCCAGGGTGACGTAGTTTTTGGGGAACCATCCCTGCGTCCCATTAAGCTGTCCCAGCCACCAGTCCTCCCTCTGCTGCAGCACGCTGATGATGTCACCCTGCGAGAAGCTCAGCAGCGCAGTGATGCCGTTGCCGTCACCAACGGAGAGGTTGAGGTGAGTTTCTGAGGTGGCCGACCACGAGGAGACGGCTCGAGCTAGTAGAGGGATCGAAGACTGAGGGAGTGAGATTAGAAGAGGAATAAACTTTCACATTCGACCCAGTGGAGAAATTCATCTATAAAATGTAAAAAATAAAACCAGCTCATTTCACCCGACTCTCTCTGACCATGAGACATAACCTACAAATGGCGGACCTACTAACACTGATGTTATCTGCTGGGAGATGGAGATCTGTAAATGTCTCGGTGACCCACAGAGAGGCAGAAAGAGAGAGGAACTCCCAGTAGAGAAAAGCTATAAATATAGAGCCATGCTGCTGTTGAGGATGTGTGTGTTAGTGTCAGCAGCACTGTGTGTACCAGCCAGACCTAGTTCTTCGCCCGCCAAAGGCAGTTTATAGCTCAGATATACTATGCAGGCAGAAATCGCCACATCAAACAGGAAACCTAGTAAAGTACAAACCATATTTAAACCTGAGTTAAATAACATTTTGATGACTTAGAAGGAACGCAACAAGTTGTAAACAAAGCAGTAACATATTACACTTTATATGGAAATCTTTGTTGTTCAGTTTTTTGGCCACCAGTTGAATACAAGGCCATTATTTACAATTATTTATTTATAATCTGCGATGTTCAGCCCCTAGTTGCTAACTTTGTCTGTCCATAAATCAGCCTTTTCACCCATAAGAGTATTGACTCAACCAAAACAATAATGTTCTGGACCAGAAATTCAGAAACACTGAAATGAAAGATACGAAAAAGCTCAGTCTACTTGATGGAAACTGCAGAAGTGGATGATAATTCTCTGAGGGTTTGTCGTTACAACTGACTCCTTTCTCATCAGACAATCATTTGATCAATTGTTAAGACACAATATTGATAATAGCAGCTTTAATCTTGATAAAGTGACAGGACGGGGAGGCCCCAAATAACTCTAAAGCCCCTGACAGAAGATATCAAATGACAGAACAGCTGTACAAAATAGTGCTCTAAAAACCTTTTTTTAAAAAGACACGATGAGAACTTTTTGTCCTTGTGATGGCTGACAACAGAATGCAAATACAGATACCATATAAACAGATAACTCCCATGCTGCTCCTGAATAAAACATGGATACTCTATCCAGAAAATGAATGCGAGTCTCCGAACTGACACACCAACCAAACTGAGTCTCAATTTGCATCCCGAGTAGCTTGCTAAAAAAAGCGTATCTGTTCATTAGGAGGGAGTTTTCTTTAAAGGTAACTGAGTTAGACCCGATCCACGGCATGCCTGGAGTTAAAAGTTAACACAAGTCAAGCGTTCCTCTTTACCTGTGAAGTGTCTGATTGGACGGGAACACTGCTGTCGGCTTCTACCTCCCCATGTGGGACTCTGGGTAAAACAGGAGGAACAAACCAATGAAGGAGCCAATGCAAGAGAAAAAACAAGTACCGTGGCATACATTAAAATACCCAAGGTGACTGCAGCAGACTATTAGCATAAAAATCACACAACTGTACTATCTCTACTGTAGGGGAGCTGAAGCATCAACAGAAAGTGCCTTTGAGATGACCTCATCATTTTCCTTTCTGTACGTTACCCCGTGCTCAGTGGTACAGGCGGGCAGGACGTTTTTCCAGGTGAAGTCGGGGTCGTCTCGGTGGTAGACGCGGCAGGGCATTTCTCTGCATAACTGTGGGGGAACCAGCCCCTGTTTCCACGGTAACTCCCGCACAACCAGCCAGGCTCACCGACGGTCTGCTCGTCCACCTGCATCACAGAAAACGCGGCCCAATCAACCACGATCGCGCAGGTGATGATATTAAACACGGCACTCGACCACAGTGATCTTGTTGGACCAGTCACAGCAATCACACACGGTTAGTATGTTTAGACACCCGTCACACAGACATTACATGGTAATGAGGTGTGAACAGTCCTATGTGTTCAAATTATAATCACTGCATGCACCCACTGCTTGCTTCAGTGTCATTTTTAGTTAGGGTCAAGTGAAAAGAACGGGTTGTCAGGTCTATTTCTATCTCACACTCAATAAAACATCATATTAGAAACAAATATTACAGTAAAACTACAAGGATCAATTCCAACGTGTTTGAAATCAGGTCAACTGGATGTAGATTTTCCTTGAAGACAAGGATCAATCCATGCCAATTCACCCAGAATTATTATATTTCACAGTTAATCATTTCATCATTTTTGCCTTTATCTTTTATATACCTTTTATATGTCTGTTCCATTGCTATTTTTTCACTGGATTGGGCTGAAATATGCACTGAACATGAAAGAAACTGGAAACATAATTGGCAACATGCATATATGTACATAGTTGTTACTGAAAAAAAAGCAGTAAAATGTACTCAAACAAGAGTTTTGTATTATAAGCCAGATGCAGCTTATAATACAAACATTTAAGGAGGTGAAACTCCATCATTTTCTTTTAAATATCTCTTTTTATGCACTTTTCAACTTTTCACTGGCTGCAATTTTGCATTCAGTGGTTTAATTTCATGGGTTGAGTTTTTCTATCTCTGAGTGATAGCAATTGAGCCTGTTTTTAATTTAGCTGTGGGACATTTTGTTACAGAGCTGTAAGTCTCTCTATTAGTAAGCTACATAGCTTAGTTGCTTAGTTATGCCAAACCATGAAACCACAACTGCATCAATATTGACTAACTAGATCATGTGAGTGAGTTTGACTAGTTTGACTAGTCTTATTATTAAAGCAGGTGTAACTATCAAAACTGCTTTGTAAAAGTATGTATGGGTGGTAATGCTGATGACGGCAGAGATCCACATAAACAGAGATCCACATAAATGGAGGTGGACTGGTAGCTGGAGAGGTGCCAGTTCACCTCCTGAGCACTGCCGAGGTGCCCCTGAGCAAGGCGCCGAACCCCAAACCTGCT
>JBAJHX010000031.1:12826938-12843437 GCA_037176925.1 Amniataba percoides | reverse complement strand
AACAGAGTGAAAATTGTTAATTTCCCCAAGTGGGATTAATAAAGGATTCTTCTTCTTCTTCTTCTTCTTCTTCTTCTTCTAAACAAGCTGTACTGTATATGTGAGAAGAACACTTCCTGTAAAGTTCTGTGCAAAATGACATTTATGGGCCAGTCTGACACAAAACCCAAAAAAGTTAAAGAAAAAACAAACAACAACAAAAAAAACCAGTCCACCTATATGTGCACAGAGAGGCTAAATGAGTGGGAGTGTGTGTCTCGTACCTCGATAAGGCAGTCTGCATCAACACTCAGCTCGTCTGCGTTTCGGGCCACAAACGAGTACAGAGCTCTGTACGTGGTCAGCTTGGAGGGTCGCTGAGGCACCGTTGCCGGCTGCTGCCCTCCTCTTTCCTGCTCCGCTTTCCTCCTCCTCTCCTCCTCAACCCTCTCCTCCTCCTCCTTTCGTTTCCTTTGCTCCTCCTCCTCCTCCCTCTTCCTCCTCTTCCTCTCCTCCTCCTCCTCCTCTCGCCTCCTTCTCTCCTCTTCCTGTGCTTTCTCCTGGGCTGCTCGGAGGCGAGCCTGTGCCTCCCTCTCCTCCTCCTCCCTCTGCCTGGCTCTCTGCTCTTCCAGGAGCCTCCTTTGACGCGCCTCCTCCTCCTCCTTCTCCCTCCTCTCCTGCTCTAGCTTTGCCTGTCTGTGGGAGGTGAACACAGCGCAAACACACACCGAGGACATGAGATTTATTTCCAATTAAGTCCCCTAAAGAACTTGAAAATCACAAGCAAATTCAAGGTAAGTATCACGAATAAGTTCCTCCAAACACAGACAAGCAGAAGTCACCTGGCGGCCTCCTCTTCCTCCCTCCTCTTCCTTTCCAACTCCTCCTCCCGGCGCCTCTGCAGCTCCCTCAGTTTCTCCTCTTTGACTCTGTGCAGGTCGTCCAGGACAGCCTGCTGCCTCACCTGCTTCTCCCTCAGCTCCTGAGGCAGCCACAGAGCGTGCGATGCATTAGAGACAAGACATAAAAAAAAGCACAAGGAGCAAGCAGAAACTGTGTTATGATCAGTCCCAGATCACAAAACAACCGTGCGCAGTCTTTTTAATGCTGCTCTGACCACAACGCAGCCAAACTCGATGCACAGGACTGTAAATTGAATTTATGCTTGATCTGTGGAAATCTCATCTCTACATGCAATTTTTCCAAACATGCAAAACTGATGAATGTATCAAAAAAGAAGCCAGCCTAAACAGCCAATCACAGAAGCATGCAGATGTGTGTTCATGTGTCTGAGCCGAGTTCAAATTTTTTTTTCCTTCAAACACACAAATTGTGCAGGTTAAGCGCTCTGCGTGTGAGTGTTTGTTTTACCCTCAGGGCGCATCCTGTTTACACAGAACAAATTCCACGGAGAGAGACAACAACAAAGGGAAGACATGGTACCAAAGCAGTGCTCCATTTAATAATGAGTAAAAACGCACACACACACACATGCACAAAAAAAAAAAAAAAAAAAAAAAAAAAAAAAAAAAAGGAGGAAAAAAAAGTTAACCCCCCGGGGGAAGAAAAAAAAAAAAAAATTAAAGTTTTTTGCTCCAAAAAAAAAAGGGAGGACGGGGGACAAAAAAGGTATTCCGTGGAGAAGGGGGAAAAAAAAAAAAAAAAAAAAAAGAAAAAAAAAAAAAAAAAAAAAAAAAAAAAAAAAAAGCAAGGATGGGCAAAGAGATTGAATCATCGTGGGATGAAAAGGAAAAGAAGATTGAAGGTTGTGGCTTAAGGGAAAACAAGAGGTGAGATGACAAAAAAACATAATAAGGCTGGCTGGTGAAAGAGATTACGCGGCGGGATGCTGAGAGAGAGAGAGGGAGAGAGGAAGAAAGACAACCTTGATGAGAAGGAAGAGCTGGGTGAGGCAGGCCAGCAAAGACAGAAGGCCCCGCAGGACACAGTCATCCATATCCCCAAGCTTTGAAAGAAAACACACAGTGTGATGACCGGGCGGGGGGGAGAGAGGAGAGGAGGGAGGATAGAGGATGGGACGATGCGGAAGGTGAAATATAATAGGTGTGATCAAAGCAAAGGGAGGAAAACGGAGGTGATTTGCAAGGAGGGTAATTGAAGAAAAAAGGCAGAGGGAGAAAAGGAAGAAAGCATCGGCGAGAAACAAAACAAATGGAAAACCAGAGAGGAGAACAACATGAATAAGAAACAGACGTCCAGGCGGCGAGAAGCAGCGGAAAGAAAGAGAGGGAAGAGAGAAAGAGAGACGTTAAAGGCTTCAAAAAGCAGTTAAAAAAAGGGAAAACACTTGAACAGGCCAAAAGAGAAAAAGCAGGCTTCATAAAGCTGCAATTATTAGCATCTGATTGACGATACACCGCGAAAGGAGGGCATGACATCAATCCTTACAGGTACTGAATCTGAATCAGGCCTGCTGCCAGCGAATGTGTACATCTGACCGTGTATGTGTGTAATAACTGTTAGGTAACAAGGTTTTCTTTGCCTGAAGGCTAGAACTCGACCAGGTTTTAAAAACGGCCTGTTTTTGTTCTGTTCCAATAAACCACTGCTGAAGGAGAGAATGAAAAAAAAAAAATCATAAAAGCTCCTGGTTCTTAATATTGTTGTAATCCATCATGA
Organism: Amniataba percoides; assembly: GCA_037176925.1. NCBI lineage: Eukaryota > Metazoa > Chordata > Actinopteri > Centrarchiformes > Terapontidae > Amniataba > Amniataba percoides. Next base: position 12,840,818 of record JBAJHX010000031.1, on the reverse strand, counting down.
AGAGATGTTTCTTTATTTTGCCCCACTGTCATATTATTTAGAAAATATCAAACTTTTATACCGAAATATTAATATAAAAAACACTGTCTTAAAAAAAGTTTGACATTTTTGGAAAATACGCTGATTTGGTTTCTTGCAGATGGTTAGATGAGAAAACCGAAGCCACTTTCATGTTTAGGCATTAAACTCGGGGTGAGCCAGCTGATAAGCTTAGCTAGACTGAAGACTAGAAGCAGGGAGATGACAGCTAACCTGGCTCTCTCCAAAACTGAAAGTAATCTCTTGTTTAATCTGACATACTCGACATACTTGACATGACATAACTCATAAAGAAAGTAAATGACTTTAGTATTTGCTTAATTGGCAGGTGTCACAGTGTGTCACAATATTTACATTTTTTATTTCCTGCCTCCAACAAGTGATGGAGATAATGGAGAATGATCCTAAACCTCAAAACACATAGACACAGTAGCTTTTCTGTAAAGACCTGAGCCCTGATCAAGCTTGTCCTTGTCTCATTTCGATTTGGTTTAATTCACATGGTCTGAACTCCTTTGAGTTGCTTGCTAAAAAGCTCATTACCATCCTCAAAATCCTGAGTCTGGGCGAAGCTGACCACTGACCTTAAGCTCTTTGTTGTACTGCTCCATCTGGGCCAGTTTGTCTGTGGTCTCCCTCTCCAGAGTGTCGAGCTGGTCCTTCAGCCTCCGACAGTTCACACCTTTCTCCGTCACGCTGCCGGTCAGAGAGGTCAAGGCCACGGCTGCAAGACAAAGGTCAAAAAGGTCAGCGGCGAGGAGGAGAGGCTTCAGCGGCGGACGTGTTGCAGGCGTTTTGTCACTCACAGGAGAGTTTGTTGAGGCTGATGTTTCGCAGTTTCTCCGTCAGCCTCTGTTGCTCTGGGACGAGCTGCGAGAGCTTCTTCTGCCAGTCCTGTGGCAAACAGACATGCATTCAGGAAATTAAAAAAAATATACTCACGGGAATCAATGAAATGTAAAAGTTTGACAGGAGGGAAAAAACACGTTTGTTTCGACCTCAAACTGAAGCTGCAACGTGTTGATGTCAGTGATGCGTGCGTCCCTCTTCTGATTGATGAGGTCCACCTCTGCCTTCAAGATCCGCCTCTTGCTCTGAGCGTCGCGGAGGCGGTCCGAGATCTGCTTGTGCTTGTTCCCCTGCGAGACAGGAAAGACAACATCAGTGTGAACCTGTGTTTTTTCACCAGCGTTGCAGGACTATCAGCGCGCACATTTATGAAAGTCTCACCACAGCCTCCAGCTCCAACTCCAGACTCTTCTTCTTTGCCCTGAGTCGGGAGATCTCTTCCTGCTCCCCCTCTCTCCTCCTACCCAGCTCCTCTTTCTTCCCGCGCTCCCACTCCTCCCTCCGCTGGCGCTCCATCTCCTGCTTCGCTGCCTGAAAGCGAGAAGAAACGTGGCCACCGGGTGTAGTAATCTAGATGTTCAGCATCTCCCAGGTGAGCCTACTTCTCCCACTCACCTCCTTCCTCTCCAGCTCTCTCAACCTCTCCTCCTCCCTCTGTCTCTCCATCTCCCTCTGCCTCTCCAGCCGCCTCTCCTCCTCCAGCCTCCTTCGGTTCTCCTGCTCCCTGGCCTCCCTCTCCCTCTTCTCCTGGGCCTCCCGCTCTTCCCTCTCTCTCCTCTCCCGCTCCTTCCTCTGCGCTTCCTCCAGAGCCAGTCGCCGTTTCTCCAGCTCGGCGCTGCCCCGTGCAAAGTTCTCCTTCAGCTTGTCCTCAAAGGACACTGAAAAGATGAGGAGGAGAGAGGGGTGACACAGAGGAAGACCAGAAACTCGCATCATAGCGGAACAAAACGTTGGCTTGACGTTCCATACCGCTGCTCTTGGTCTTTTGCGCAGGTTCTATCTCTGTTGTGTCTATTAAAGAGGGAGTTATGTACGGCCCCGTTCCATTAACAAGCTCATTGGACTTGTTTCCTCCTCTGAAATAGAAAAAAGTATAGTGATGATGAATATAGTAAAAAAAAATGAAGTGAGTGTGTCAGTCTGTGTGTGTGTTACCTGAGAGAGGGAGGCACCAGGTCTTGAGGCAGGGTGAGGGGGAGAGGTCGGCCAGTTTTCGCCATGTCCACCAGGTGCATGGCCAGGATAAACTCATCACCTTGTAGCTGACCGTCCTTATCCACATCTGCCAAGGTCCTGTGTTCACACCACACGGAGAGTCATAGCATAAAGCAACGTTCTCTTGCTCGGTGAGGGCACCGTGATCTGAACGCGTCTTTTCTTTGGAGGCGGCGGAACGAGCTGCAACAGCTGACAAATTATCACCTCATAAGGCTGTTATGGAGAACGAGTCAGCAAACAGTTGCCTGCTTACGCGTCCGGCGGACATTAACATTCATTTGCAGTCATTTTTCAAACCACCTGGCTCCAATATTAGCTCTTCTTTCAGCTCAGTTCCTGAGGGAAATATCTGTCCCTTTTAGTTGCTAAATGCTCCACTATGTTTACCGGCTGATCGCGAACATCACCCTGTTGTTATTTTGTGCTGGGCAGGTAGCGTACACCAGGTTTATGGGATTTTTTTTTTTTTTTTGGCTGATGAGGGCACTGAAGGTGAAACAAAAGCAATAAACCACAATAATAAGTTAAAAGGTGCAAATAAAGCTTCTGCCAGTTATATTGTTGTTCCCAGTATACATGACAGCAATAGTTATGAAAAAGTTTGAAAACCAGAAATCATTTCATGTATTGTTCACTGCTGTAGAAATGTGGAGTATAGTTGTGCTTTTCATTTCTAAAGCCTGTGGTGTAAAAACTGGTAAGGCATGTTAAATGACAAACAAATGGGCATTAAATCATTTTCATCAAAGTTTTGGAGCCATGAATCAGGGCAATCATTTAAATGCAATTTAATGGCATCATCCATCTATGTATGCAGCCTGTCTAGAGATCAATAGATACTATTGGCATGAGGTGACGTGATTACTTGCTGGATCAGACATACATGGGTAGGCACACACACACACACACACACAACTTATACCCACCAGATGGTAGCTAGCTGAGTCTGTGTCAAGTTGGATGCCATCAGCGCATTTCTAACCTGAGGTCCTGCAAAGTAAAAATGACATCAGAAATAACAGAGTTTTTGATTTTTTTTTCTTTTTTTCCCCCACCAACTGACGTGCAGATGTTTGTGTGCTGCCACGTCCTGTCCAGCGGGGTTAAGAGCAATCACAAGAGTACGTGAGAGCATGCGTGTGAAGTGAGACGGACCCGGAGTGCGCTCCGTCAAACTTTGAGAACACCTCTCATGAGCAGCCAAGTGGCTCTGTGTTTATTTAGGTTGTGTGTGTGTGTGTGAGTGAGTGTGTGCGGGACACACCTGACAAGTAGCCACTCATGAGCTTGTCCAGCGTGTTGAACTGCTGACGGTACTTGAGCCTCGAGGCCTGCGGAACGGCCCAGTCGCTTGCACCCGTCTTTGGAGAGTTGCTGGCCAAGGACGTGGTGGAGGAAGAATTTGAACTATGGATGGAGAGAGAGAGAGAGACAGAAACGTTGATATGCCATGATATCACCAAAAGGGAAATTACACAATAATATTATGTGGTCAGTGTTCCCTTTCTCCCTTGTATTCAAGCCTCGACTTAAAACCACTAATTGCGTCGAGACTCCCCGGTGTTATTCCTCAGCTGCTAATTAGCTGTGGAGGAAGCTTGCGCGAACGACCACGTAGACAATGACTCGCAGAAAAGGAGACAGCGCTGCACCCTCAGGCAATGCTAATCAGCCATTCTGTTTTTATTATAAACAATGCCGCTGCAAGAATAGCAAAAGGATAGGCCGGGTCGCTGATGTTCATTTGAGAAGAATGTTTTTTTTTTTCAGTCATTATAGTGGGATGGAAACTTGCAGCACTCCTAAAAAAAAAAGGAATAAAAGACAAGGTTTCAGGGAGACAATGGGAGATGCAGTGTGGGATCCTCCCTGTGCCTAAGGGCTTTTTATTTTCTGTGTGTGTATACAAAAATGTGTGTGTATGTGTGAATTAACACCACCAAGAAGGGCTGTAAAATTGTGTTTATATTAAAACTTGCTGTGGCTCTAGAAACAGGTCAGGAACAAAGCACGATACAAGAGGATGTCACAGTGAGGACTGGAAGGTTAAAGTGGATCAACCTGTGCTGGTATTTGACTCTCGAACAACCCTGCTGCCCTTATTATTGCTCGCGCTGCCATCCACACCTGAGGTCAGGACACGTTGTGTGAAGCTCTGGGCCACTCAGAACAATACATTGGAAATGAAACCAGATACTGCTCCCTTTTCCCCAAAGCACACAAAACACCACGAGAAGGATCGAGGATATTAGATGGTGCTTTGTCTTTTTTTGAAGGGCTGAATCCGCCGCTCACAAACACTCCCCCCGACCACTCCGGTTTCTTCTTTGTTTACGCCTCATTACATCAGATCACTGTAACTATGCCAGGCAGGGATTAGGTGCTTCCTTTCAAGAAGAAAATATGAAAGCCTGACTGTCGCTGACATAGGATCGCGAACCGACCTGGTTAATAACACAGATACAATGACATTATTGCCATTAAATGTGACAGAGCCCACTGGTGACAAGTTGTTAGATCTGGTAAATTAGACAGCAGTGCGTATAAAGTACCTGCTTTAGTCCACTTTGCTTTAAATATCTGAAACTATTTTTTCTTACATTTTAACAAGAGTATAAAAGCGTGCTAGCAGCTCTGTGTGTCTGTGCATATGTACTTTGAGATAAATGCCAACATCAGCAGGGTAAAATTACAAATGCGAACCTACTATATGGTAATATGGTGGTGCCAAAGTAAAATTCAGAGAATAACCAAAGTGAGAACCATGAATATTTGTACAAAATTACATAGCAATCAAATTGGTAGTTATCAAGGCTATTATATATACTATACTATATGGCTATTAAAGGCAGATGGAAACTTCACAGTTGCAGTGACCTGCTCCAGTAAAAAAATGCCATTTGATTTAAGTTATTCTCTTAAGTTTGTGAGTCTAAACAAGCTGACTTCCTACTGTTGCCAACTAGAACATCTGATTTCAAAATGCCCTTCCTGCTCCCTCGGTTATCTAAGTGTTTCATCTCTGCCTGCAATCTGATCCACAGCCCTTTCCTGCAAAAAAAAAGAAAAAAGAAAAAGAACCCTGCTCCTCTGAGCTAATGGGCCGTTTGTGTGTGACCGAGGCCAGCGTTCATACCAGCCTCTTTCTTAAAATCACTGCATAACAAATGCCGCATTTTAGAGGTCCTCCCATCTCCCATAAAACTCAGAAATTCAGCACTTGATTCTAAATTTATGTTTCAGGAGGATGTGCTGACAGAGGACATTCAAAATATGCAGAATTTTCTTCGCAGGCTATTTGGGGCGACTGACATGGTTATTTTATATGGTGTGTAATTATTCACACTGTGCATCTCACCTGCTGGATCCAAGGTCCAGAAGAGAGTTTGCCTTTGACATGCCAGTGGACGGAGAGAACGTCATTGGTGAGGAGAAGCCAGAAAGAGGGAGCGCTGCAGATAGAGATGGTCAATAGTTAAATTAAAATTTGGACAAATTTAAGGTAATATGACGTGCGGTGAATACCTAAGTGCATGCATTTAAATATGTACAGTGTGTGCATTTGCTTTTGTTACACAATGACTGTAGACATACTGTAGACGTGCAGGGTGCAATTGCCCTTGAACGTGTGTGTACATCTAATCTTATCTCCTCATATTTTACAGTCGCAGCACATAGAGCTCCAGCAGCAAGGTTATCGACATCTGGCTAAAAACAAAGTGATCGCAGTTGTCCGCAACCCTGCGCTAAAAAGCTGAGGCGCCGATATATTTTCTTCAGGTTAGGAAACACTTAATGATAGAGACTTTTCGCACTCACTTTTCGTTAGATTGCTCATTTCACAGCCAAAAAATTGCACTTGAACAGGCAGAGGGAGATTAAAGAGAGCAGCCGGAGAACAGATGGAGGAGGTGGGAGATGGAGAAACCAGAGTCAGATAAAAGAGAAATCCAAAAAGAGAAACCTGACTACATGAGGATGTATATATCATATATATGCACCCACACCTGATATCAAGGATATATTTTTTTTCTCCATCTAACAGGTACAGTAGCTGCAGTAGAAGCTGGTGACTCATCTCCTTTGTGATTAAAAAGCAATTCTTGGCTGCATACCACAACATATGTAAACATATACAGTAGAAAATGCACTAAATGCACATGTGCACCTCTAGACACATAGATGTACGGGATCTCTGGGAGTAGGTAGATTAGGTTCAGCCCTTTCATGTTGCGCCTGTAATCCACACCACATTAACACTGCACCATTAACTCGCAAGACCTGAATAACTGACCTTGATGCGCTGAATATTACACCAGGATTGGTTTGCATGAGTTCCTCTTGTTTTAAATTTGAGCATTGAGTCTTTCTAAACCTCTTAGTTCCTACTGTAGTTTGCACCAATCTTGTGATCTTATGAAATGTCTCTGTTTGTTAAGACTGAAGTAATCGTTATGTATGTGTTTAATTTTAATTTCAAACACTTTAAATTATGAGAACATGCATGAGCACATTTATTCTTCTTTTACACACTGTTTCCAGCTATAACACTACAGTTTTGGCTTCTTTGCATGTGGACAAGTTAATGTTTAGATATGAAGAATATGCCTCTTATCTATGCTAATCACCATTTTCTTTCTATGCTCTCCTCTTTTGCATTTAATCTGAAAATGATGTGCCAGTGAAATAGTCTGTTACGTGAAATGAAAATTAGTTGGAGTGAATGGCTCTGGAAGGTAATCCAACATCTTCAGCGCACATTCACCTTCTTGATCCCGGTCAAGTTAGAATCAATGGGTGGCTAATCCACTATCAATATGTATCTTTATTTGCCCGACGAGATGGAGGTATAACTTCCCCTGCAGGACCAACCTGCGTTGTTGGGAACAAGAGGTGGAGTGAGGAGGTTGACGTTGCCATTGGGGAGTCCAGAGTTTCCCATAGAGGTGATGAGAGGCAGAGTCATTGGCGTTGGCACCAGGGGTTGCAGGGGGTGCATGAGGGGGTTAGCTGGGATGGGTGTTAGGATGGGCATGGCTGACATTGTTGACATGGATGACAGACCAACTGACAGGTTTGGCATAGAGCCCATTCCTATTGGGAGGACAACACACATAAAGAGATCAAGAACATGGTTTCAGGGACAGACTAAGTTTAAAAAGTTACATGTAAAAATGGGTTATTTCATTTTGTAGAAAAAAAACCATAAACTCTGAAAAAATGTTTAATGTTTTTTTGCAAGAATAGTTTTTATGTTTTTTAAATAATCATCCCATGTTAAGATAAAAGTCTTCAAATGTTCCTTTTCTGAGGACACTGATGAAATAACACTTCAAAGAGGTTGGGTTGTAAGAGAAGGAGTTGTGGTGTAGTGGTTTTGACCTGGATTGTTTCTCTTACCAAAGCGAGCAGATGAAGGAATGGTCGGCGCATAGTTGGATATGGGAGCTTGCTTCATGATGATTGGCAGGGAGGAAGGCAAGTTCCGCCCCTGAAGTTTAAGTTTAATGAGCTTCATGGCGATGGAGAACTCCACTCTGTCCATCTTCCCATCGCCGTCCATGTCAGCGAGGTTCCTGCAGGAGGAAGACAGAGCGCCGAGGTACAGTTTGATCCGTTTATAGCAAAGTGTGCGTTCCAAGTTGTTTTTTTTCTCTTTATCAAGACAATAGAAAAGGCTGGAGTTACACAAGGGACAAGTCTCTGGTGGGACTGAATTCCAGTAGCGTTATTCACACAAACACCAAAACACACACACACAGTTTGTTCTGATTACAGCGTGCACACATACTTTCTCCCCCCTCTTGCACACACAGTTTACTAGGTGGGGCAGGCAGCAAAGGAAGTGAGCGCTCAACAGGAAGTTCAAAGCAGGCAGAGAGGACCAAAGTCTGACCAAAAATAAAGATCTACTGGCTTGACAACACATTATTTGGGAGGAAGGCTTACTGAGTGGTGCTTACCAGATCTCAGCCAGGACAGATGCAGGCAGGCCAGACTGCAGGAAGAATTTCCTGGCTTGTTCTCCTGGAGACAGACAAAAATCACTGCGGTTCAGAGAGACGGACATTTGCTGCAGCTGAACCTCAACACTTCGAGGTGCTGCTCATAAATAAGCATTGGTTCTGTTTGTCGTGACAGCAGCCTACCTGAGACGTAGCCGAGGACGGGCGCGAGGCTGTCAAACTGTTTGTCATGTTTCCCCCTCTCCTCTGGCGTGATGGCCCACACACTGGCTTCGCCTGAACGAAATGAAGAGAGAACCTTCAAAATCACAATGAAACAGGATTTCTACATCGTCCTGCCTCCAACAAGCTGATGTTCAAACACAACATATTGCATTTGAAAATTATCACTTAAATGTTTTTTTGTTGCATCCTATACACCTCTCTCTCTCTTTCTCTCTCTCTCTCTCAAATAGTGTGTTTTATTTACACCTGCTCATGCAGAATTAAGTGATAAAATTAGTGGGAATTTTATAGAAAGTTATGTGAAAATAACATTATTTACTGCTAAATAGGCCATATTACAACAAAGAAAATAGTTCATGGGGGGGAATGATTTTTTAAAAAAGTAATTTGTCCATTAACACATTTCAGAACAGAGCCTATAGCATAAAATGATGCTTTGCGCTTTGTGCTACCATCATCATCCTAACATGCTCACTATGACGCAATGATGCTGACCTGCTGCTATTAAAGCAGGTACAGGCTTTATGTTGACAATGCTCCAACACTTTAGCTTGATGCCATGCCATTGTTCCAACATCTCATTAGTCCGACAGCCCAGTAATCCGAAAAATGATCCAGCTGTCTGACAGCCCGGTCTGCCGAAAACAAATTCCAATTGCTCTGACAGCCCATTTGTCCAAAAATACACTCTGGCCTGTTCTTGTTAGGGGATTAAGCCCTTACTGCCTTTGTAATATTGCATAACAAGTAGCCATGTGCGTTCGTTTGTACGAGGAACTCTACCCCTAACCCCCTAAGAAGAACAAGGTATTCATGTTGCCTTCATGGATGCACACAGGTGATTGTTTGAAGCAGGGAGTGGCACAGTTGGTAAGTTCTTTTAAACTGCAGGGAGAGAGAAAATGTGCTGTTCTGGGAGTTTGTTTTCAGCATAACAGGCCATCAAGCAGATGGGCTATCAGACCATCGGACTAATGATTCAGCGTCCACAATAGACAGTCACCTTTAGATGAGTTTGAAGCGAAACACAAAGAACAGTGTCGTGTTTGGTCATTAATGAAAAAATCTCAGGACATCACCAGTTAAAACAGTTCATTATGAGGAGGACTGAATGAAATGTGTCAGATTTCATGGCAGTCCATCTAAACATTTCAGCCCTGAACAACAAGCTACAGGAAAAGTTCATACAATTGCAGACTGCAACTCCACACGTCAGCAGCTGAACAGTTATGTAAAAGGAACTTGAGTATGAAAACATCCTGCTTTATTACAGTGCCAGCTACATTTTGAAGCCAAAACTTTGATAAATATGACGGCCGTGTCTTTGAAAGAAAAATATTCAGCGTAGAAGAAGAAAGCGCGGGTTTATGCTCAACTCGTCATCACACACTAATACGGCAACACACTGAAAATCTCCAAAGGGAAAATGCTAATACCGAATTCAGTGTCTTTTTATAACTCCACAATCCAAAAAGAGTGCATAATTTCCATCGCAAATGAGATCACCCTCACAGATGAAACCACTCGTAACCACCTCCCGACAATGATTAATGTGTAAAAATGTCCAGTCAGCGTTTTTTCACTCTGCTCCACTCTTGCATATCTCAAGGTAAGTTCAGGGTTGGCCATGAATTAAATATGAAGCCAAATGTGCTGTGAGAGGGGTATGAAACTCAATTCTTACTCAATTTCATGAGCTGTCTTTAATAGTAGGGGATGAAAGATTATCAGGGAGCTGATAATCAATTAATCATGAGGGAACCCGTGAAATTAATCAAATCACAACACGATCAGGGCGTGCTTGATCATGTTTTTTTTCTCCCCATTACCTCAGAAATCTGAGGGCATTTTTAAGAAAATATATGGACGCCGTGCACAGATGGAGATCTTCATATGGCAGTAACTGAATGACAGAGATGCAGGCAAGAAGACGTTGACAGAAGATGAGGCCAGACGGCGGAGATAAAGATGGAGAGTGACGCACGAAAGATGAACTGAAAATAGAGTACAAGTGATTGACAAGTTTATCAGCCGCAAACTCCATTCAGACAGCAGAAACAGACAGGATGAAGTGAGAAATGCTACAGCTGTAATGTAAAGTGGATCAGCTCCCGTGCTGCCCATTTCCTAAGCAGCTCGTCCTCCTCTGCTCGACAGGCAACAGACGCCTGTCCACACGCCCACGCTATGATGGTTGTTGTCATAGCGATCACAGTGGTACGAACCTCAAACAAAAATTTTACACAGACTTTTCACATCAGTGAGTTTAGTGTAAAATATAGTTTTTGGAGAATTTCTCTATTAAATTATTCACCAGTATCATCATTGTCATAATGAGCTCATCATTGCTCAAAACTCATTTAAATATGAAAATGTGAATGAAAATTCTTAAGATCAATGCCTCAGCAAAAACACCACAAGAATATGTGGAAAGAAACTGAGTCGCACTGATATGAAACTGATCTGTGCATTTTGTCACAAAATCTGGGTCAAGTGTGAAGAAACATTTCAGCTGTTTCAAAAAGCTGAAGTATTCAGAGATGTCATTTGGTCTCTGTACATGGTTTATGCAAAAAACTGTGTAATTGCTCTTATCTATGATGTCATAGTCACCTTGATACTCTGATTCTTATCCTAAAATGTCAGAATGTCTTACACAGGAAGTTTCTTCTAAGCTTTTCATCTCAACATGACCAACAGTACCATTATCAGGGGAGAGGCCAATGAAGGGAACCTTTTTCTTTCTCCTTTCTGAAAGATGCAAAACATTCAATATTCAGTAGAGATGAAGTCACAGAGCTGGGGACAAAACCTCTACATGTATATATATTAGCTGTTAATATTGTTTTTGTGCAAAACACAACTCTTTGGGGTATTATGGGTGTATGTCTCCAAAGACCTGGTATCTGGGGTGTAATTTATTCACCAGCTTCAGGAAATACCACCCTGCCCATGATGGAACTTCCTCCCCTACGCTAACCCAAACACCCCACTGGCTCTTCTTGACCGTTTCATAAACACACACACACAAACCCATATAACACACACACATCTGAGGAATGACACAGATTTACACCAAAGCAGTCCCTCGCATGCAGCCAGAAGATGAAATGTAGAAACGATAAAGAGTTAAAAGGAAGCATTCAAACGCTTCCAAAATGCAAAACCTCATATAATCATGAACTACCAGCTGTTTGTCTCCCTCCCTGTTTGTCAGCAAACACTGGCTGATTGCCTTGAGCTGGTTTCAGCGTCTATCCAAACCACCTCTGCGAGGCGACACCTGTTCAGGTGCGAGCTTTTTCCCTGACAAAGCCGATGCGAGCAGCTCGCTGTGCTGCGACCTAGTTTTCGGCATCGTCAGCAAAACGGTGCCTCAAAAAAAAAAAAAAAAAAAAAAAAAAAAAGGAGAAAGTAATTAATCTCGCACAGAGATGTGAGTATTCCTCACATTGTCTTGTTGGCTTTGACAGACCTCATTTAGAAGCCATTGTAAGTGAGAGCGGGAGGCGATATTTAGCACAGCGCCTCTGGGACATGTGGCTAGCATGGCCGCGTCCACAGTCAACTGTCAGTCGATTTGCACGCGTGCAGCGGCGAGGCCTGAACGCTCCGTGAGTAAGTGGGCCACCGCAAATCTTCTTACGCTGTGATGGCTGAATCCATAGGGGTCTACTTTGGTTGACACTTGTTTTTTTTGGAAACATATGGCCACTCAATGTGAGGCCGGATAAAGAGCTGCCAAATGTTAGCGTATGTAATAGAAAAGCTAATTATAGGAGTCTTTTTGGATATAAGTTTGAGGAGTGGAACAAACAGGGGGGGAAAGAAAAAAAAAAAACAAACTGGCTTGAAAACTTAAGGCCTCAAGTTTCCAGCAAGGTAAGCCTGATGACATTTGGGAAACGCTTCTTGCCAAAAGTCTCTCTCACTCTCCATGGTAAATATGAAGCTGGAGCCATAAGGCCGTTAGCTTAGCTTAGCATAAACATGAAAGCTTATGAGGAAAACAGCTTGTGTGGCTCTGCCCAAAGGTTAAAAAAGCTCACCACTATCATGTTGCATTTCATTCGTTTAATCCCTTTAAAAAGTGGAAGTATAGAGTATTAAAAATGTCAAGTTCTGGTTATGGTGGGGTTATGTGTCAGGGTGAACTGACTTCTTTTCTGTACCACATACATACATACATACATACACACACGTGAGATGTAGCATGTTCAATAATGAGCTTTAGGTTGTTTATTTAACCATACTTTTACAGCATTTAAACAGCTAGCCAGCTTTAAACTTTATGCTATGCTAAGCATCTCCAGTCTGCAACCTCATGTATAATGGACAGATAGGAGAATGATATCAATCTTCTTATCTAACTCATGGAGAGAAAGAAAAAGTGGAGAAATTTAGCTTCTGATGTTTTTTTTTTTTTTTTTTTGCAAACCAGAATGCTTGTCTCTCATTTAAGTTTCGAATATTTTGACTCTTCCAGGCCATTGCTGTCAATAAGATTCACCTGAACTGGCTAGAATAAATAAAAGAACTAGAATGAATGATAGAATGAAATATTAAAATTAAAAAAATCTATATCGCTGTAACCTACATGTATCCATCTGACGTACACTAAATGTATAAGAAAAAAAAAAACAGCTTCCTGCACAACAGCTTAGAGCGCAAACTCGCAGCGAATCCACAAGAGCCCTTCAGCCAATATTGATACAACATAACTCACAGTACATCCACAGATAAAAAAAAAAACTGCAGTATGCTCTTGTGGAATAGCTTCCACAGCAACGACGCCTGTGCAGAATTTAAACCAACTGTACCACACTTCAACCTCGCCAGCAGCTGCGACACAAAGAGCCTCTGCCTTTTGTGGTTTCCCTTTGTCAGCCTGTGTGCTGTTGTCTAGGTGCTGTACGGTCCTTAGGAGACGCCGGAGTCAAACCTCCAGACACCGAGCGCCGGTCTCCAGGGGGGGAACCACGTTGCTGCTTTTCATAACTATTTACATATCAAACGCTTCACCTGGGGAGGACAAGTTGATGCTTTCGGACGGGCGGCGTGGATCAACAGCCTCTGCACGCTGCAGCCTTTCAGTCAACATGCACACATACACTCCTCTCTTTCTCCAGGCGGGTTGCATATCGTCCACCTGTATTGCAAATTCACAGAGTAATGGCTTTGCAATTGCCTCATTTCGCTGTGTGCATGTGCAATAACGCAAAGAGCTCGGCCTTCCCCATACGGTGTGTTTCCATGGAGAAGCTCATCACATGCTGATGTTGTGTTTCCGAATTGCTCCCTCCCAGCGTCTGTCAACTGGATGGGATGAGCACAGAGAGTGTAGTTTGTGGGTTACGGCACTTTGTTAAACTGCAGAATTAGTCATGTGTACAAGATGCATCGGACTCACACAAACACACACACTTTCTCTAAGGCATTTCCCATAGTGGCCCTTAAGGAGCAGCAACTACTGTTCTATGATCAAAGGCTGAAAACAAGAGGATTAACACACGCGCGCACACACACACACACACACACACACACACACACACACACACACACACACACACACACACACACACA
>JBAJHX010000031.1:12806339-12826838 GCA_037176925.1 Amniataba percoides | reverse complement strand
ACACACACACACACACACACACACACACACACACACACACACACACACACACACACACACACACACACACACAATGGAGCACAGATTACAATACTCTGTCCATACCAAGGACAAAAGAAATGCATCATATTCAAGAGTGCAACAGAAAGAGAGGCAGTTCACCACACAAAAAAAACACACGAAAATATGCACACGATTTGCATTATATGTATTAAAAATGATTAGCTAATAATTCTTCAAGCCCTCTTTGCTGGAGAGGCTTATACAACAGATAAATGCCTTTAATTTCTTGTAAAATGCCACAGGATCAAAGATGGGTTCAGTGAAACTCTGGTCCTTCACTCCGGCACCAGATCAATACAGCATTTAAACAGTTCAAACATCAAAACCCATTTATAGACAGAAACAGATGCACCTTTCAAATCCTGTCAGGAAGGCAACCAGAGGGAAAGATTAAAGTTTAAAGAAAGGGCATGACATATATGCTCCTAATTAGTCAGCTCTGTCTCTCCATTTCTGCTTTCTTATCCTTGCCTTCCTCCTCATCGATCTGTTCCCTTCAAGTTCATTTTCGCCCTGGCCGCTCTCACCCAAAGTGCAGACATCATGACCGCATGCACACACGAGCACCCGCGAGAGGAAAACAAAGTGTCCTTACCATTCATGGCTGCAGGTGGAGAGCACGGGCAGAGAGGGGAGTCCTCTACTCAGCTGGCTAGCTCTCAGACATCTGCAGGGAAGGAGAGAGAGAGCGAAAGATGTGAGTGTGAGTGTGATTGTTCTGTGTGTGTGTGTGTGTGTGTGTGTGACGGAGCAGCGGTATAAGTGAGGAACGGCAGCATGCCTGTGGGAATGAGGACGAGAATGGGAAGGATGTAAATGCGTGCAAGAGCAAAAAAAAAAAAAAAAAAGAAAGAAAAGAAAAAAGATTCTCACCTATTCACAAAGCAAGGAAGGCAGAGTGAACGGCTAACACGGTGAGGGATGACAGAGCGAAGAAGGGAGAGAGGAGGGGAGGTAAAGAGCGAGGAGGGGGACAAAATAACAGATAGAGAGAGAGAGAGGAGGGGGGTGAGGAGAAAAGAAGGAAGAGGCGATATACAGACAATGCCAACAGGGAGAAGAAGGCGATGAGGAGGAGGAGGACAGACAGCTGAGGGACACAGAGGAGGGAAAAATGATGGTGGTCAGGGAGGAAGGGAGCATTTATCATTGTCCGCTCTCAGATCACAGATGGCGGCCAAAGCCAGCAGTCTTTTGCAAATCTTAGTGCGTCTTTATTTCTCTGGTGTTAACGTGTCTGTCACTTGACATTCTGTGCAATTGCCTTTAAATTAAGCTTCGTCCCTTTCTGGGAGTGTAGACGTTTCAGTTAATATGAATGAAAATATTTACCGCCTTAGGAATATACAGTTCAGTTTATTAGAAACATAAATTTCCTCTTAGGAATATAAATATTTGTCTTAGTAAGAATAAAAACATCCGCCCTACTAAGAATAAATAAATTAGTCTAATAATTCTTTAAATAGGTATACAAATATTTTTTTATTGAGGGCTAAAAATATTTGTTTTTTTGGCAATGTATATATATTATGTTTTAGGAATATAAATATTTGTTTTATTACAAGTATAAATATTGTTACATTGGGGACACACTGGAAATGTTCATTTTCATTTTTTAAGGTGTATATTTGTCTAGGATTTAAAGGATATGAGGATATAAAACATTTGTCCTATTGGGCTATAAGGGTTTGCCATCAAGGGCATTCAGGAGTAAGTGGATAGTAAAATACACACATGTAAATTAAGACTTAGAGATGTGTTGAGTGTAGTCTCCATCCACTCCAGTGCCGGTGGGCAGCGAGCCCGGCCCACCTGATGAGATTCCTCTGTGGGATCTCTGGCAGAGTCCCAGCAGGTAGAGGGGACAGATGAGCCTGTGCAGGTAATGCTCTTTAATTGGAAAATGAGCCCTGTGTGTATTGGGCTTTCAGCTTTCAGCACGAAGGGAAGACCTGCTACATAAAAATGTAAAATCCCCCGCAGGTGGGGTTCCGTGTCTGCTGCTACCATTTCCTCTCCTCGTGATGTTTCTTCCAATTCATCCTCTCCCTTTCCTTTTGCTTGCTGCTGCCGAATCACTTTCCACTTCAATTGCTCTGGCAATATACTCCCCATATTCTTGATTATTCGTGCTTGCTACGCATTCAAATTGAAAATGTCGACTTTTTACAGGGGTATTTTTTTCTTTCCTCTTCTTCACCTCAAAGCCGAGTTTCCTGTTCCTGCGGATTCCATTATTCTGGTAACTCTTTCAATCCTGTTCCTCAGACGCTATTAGACCCTCCGCTCACACCTACTCCTTTATTTCCTCTTGTTTCATCCATCTATCTACAAGCCTATAGCTAACAAGCGAGGTTTCTCCACCGCTGTGATTCCTGTCAGGTCTGAGCAATCTCCTCCCTGCTTTCACCAAATCACTCCTTCACACTTTTTACCCCACTTCACTCCCCACTCCATCTTTTCCATTTCAGCTCCCCCTATTTCTTATTCATCTCTCGCTCGAAACATGCCTCCACTCTTATATGACTCCCTCCCAGTTTCTTTCTTCCCTTCCCCTCCTTCTGCTCCTGTTACACCGTTGCTCCATCATCGGCTTCCCTCTCTTCTTGTGAATTCCTGGAGGGGAGACTGCAGTTGTTGTAGTATAAATCACTCTCCGCACATGCCGGCACTGCCAATTACTTAAGAGCAATGAACCGCTCACTGTGGCGATGCCTCCTCGAGCACGAGAATTTATGCGCCGGTGCACGTGCGCAAGCTGCTACACACAACACGACCAGTAAACAACACACATACACACACACACACGCAAGCAAACAATAATGGCATTCAGGGTCCAAAACCATTAATCTGTCTCGGCAAGTACAAACAGAAATGTGTGGACAATACACAGGAAGCAGTAACTCAATGAAAATCTTAATCACATTAAAGTAATCCTTCACTATGTGGACAGACATTTTATCATTTCCTATTTTAAACACTGTATCCATCCACAGTTTTTTGTTACACAAAGTTTTAAGATATTATCACTAGCTGTTATTTTTGTGAAACATATAAATAGTCCCACTTGACATAATTAATAAAACCGAGACTTATCAAGGCTTTCTCGACTATTTACCATGTTATCTTGCATTAATGGCTAATTTTAAATTGGCTATGTGGCCTTTAACCTATCTTAAATTATCAATGCGGGTTCATTGTAATCTGAGAGATGTTGTTTTGTGACATGTTTTTATCTTCCCAGTTTACGTCATTAATATAAATGGATTTTATGTGTTTAAGTGTCTGGTCAGATTTGTTGACGATATTCAATATTACTTCTTTTACTGTTCAATTTAACTTTAAAACATTAGTTACAATTACTTATCTTAACAGTACATGAGTTACACCTTGCAGTAAGTGGGTGTAAATTTTAATGATCAGCTAATCTCTATGTTAAAATCTGTTTGTGTGATGCAACCTGTATTAATTTATTGAGGTGTAAATGTCCCCTTATAAACACGAACATCTGAATTGAGCAGCTTGGGTAAGCTTTCTTCAATAATGTTGTCATCTAAATACTTCCAGAGGGTTTAAATGAAGCTGCTTTAATAACTATATATATATATATGTATATATTAAACCTTCAGAGACGTTTCAGCTGGCACGAGGCCAAATCATTTATCAATAAATAACAATAATATCATCTGATATTCCCTTGACGGTGTAAGCAGGTGTGTCTATACTGTATGTTCACCTCCCACCCGTATGTAAACACTGTATGAACATATTAAGCAGAGTCTCACCCGCCCGCATACACAAACACGTTTGCACCCTGAGGTGTGTGCGGTTTCAAACACAAGCTCATGTTTACTATGTTAGAGAGCCGTGTCTCTTCAAACAGGGCACATCCTGGATAGAAACAACACAAGGACACACTCAACATCAACACTGACAACGCCTTCGGATGCTCGCGACAAAATGTTCAACTCAATTAGCGCGCGATTCCCAAAAATCCCAGGAGAACTTGAAAAGACTGGAGATCTTGTCTGCATTTTTCATTTGATTTGCCTTATAGCTCACTCGCTGTGACTGATGAAGTTATTTCACGGTATGGGTGGCTCACAGCACAGACTTAAATGCCACTTCAAGCCATAAGTTACCCTCTCCTTGCAAACACCCGAATAAACTTTAAGAACAAATGCACACAAAAAAATGTGTTCATAACTGGAAAAATAATCTCATGTGTTCATGTAACAATCTATTGCAATTACACAAAAACAAACAAATATCAGGTTCCAGATCATAAAAACTATACTCACTAGTTAAATATACATTATAAAATGCCAAGACAACTGACAGCACTGCATGAGTCATTTTTGGTAATCAGATTAATCACAAATTCATTCATGAATTTGTTTGTTGGTTTGTTGCAGAACAACTTGTAAAAAGGTGCCATGTGTCAAAATCTAGTTTCCTGCTCTTTCACTGTTCAGAAAGACTGTAGCCAGGTGGTAACAGGAGTACCCTGAGTATTCTGTAATTTGCAATATGACCCTGAAGGTGACACACATTTTGCATTGTGGGTGGGTGTCCGACGGGGGTCCACACCTAATCTTCGCCCTCGGGCCTCATAACAGGTTAATCCGACAGTACACACAATGACAACAGAGCTATGTCAAAAGACGAAAGGTGTGTAAACACTGAATTAACTTTAGTTAGACTATTTAGTCAACATACTATTCCAAAGTCGACACACTCATGGTTTTGTTTCTTTATGGTCTTAACAGTTGACTGAACAGTTGGCTGAAAATCCTGCTATTAATACTCCACGTTTTACATGGGTCTGTGTTGCAGTGGCACAAGTCAAACATCCCAGACACCCTCCTCACTGAAGCCTTGATGATACACTTAATTCTAAAAATCCTACGTGGAGCACTTTGTCACGGTTTTTGATTTTGGGGAGCAGACACTTGAAGGGCCGGCGGTTTTCTGACCCGCTGCACCGAGGGAGAAAAATGAATCAAAGAACCTTTCACTCCGCCCTGCATGCTGATTGACACCTGTGTGCGCCGCGCTGGCCCGGTCGGATGTGCGTATCAATGCGCCGGCCTGTGTGCACGAGTGTGTCCGACACACACTCCGCACACAGAGGGGGACCCTGTTCTAGCAGACACAGCCCAGGAAGCTTTGCTGAGCCTGAGGAAGAAAGAGGCCTGTGTGTGTGTGTGTGTGTGTGTGTGTGTGTGTCCTGTGCCTATTCACAAGAGCACAGAAACACACAGATACAAAGACGTCCACACACCTTCCTCTGTTGAGCTGCAGGTGAAAAATCGGGGACGCTCGCCTCCTTATATTTATCCTTTTGATACATTTGTGGGTCAGCTCGAGCAGTGATTCACCAAAGCTTCTTTTGCTTCCCTTCACGCTCCCCACCCCCGGCACTCAGCAGCACATCCTACCTCAGCCTCTTACTTACATCCCTTTCACTCTTAAGGAATAATACCAAACTGTCTTCAGACACCATTCACACCACTGTGACTGCCATGTGAAAATGGACCCTGAAAGTCACACCAGTGAATGCATGTTTGTGTGCGTGTGTGTGCGTGTGTGTGTGTGTGTGTTATGCAATGCTTTGTTTCTTGGCAGGTGGATGAGCAACAGTCCCTGCTGGGATGAGGCCAGATGTCATAGGAACTGCAGTTTGGGTGGACTTTGCCACTTCAGCAAAGAAAGCCACCTCGTTCTGTTTTCACTGAGAGCAGCAAAACACACACACACACACAAACACACACGCACACACAGAGCAATCTCTATAATTAGTCTATACTGCAGTGAATGAACGCGTGTGAATAAACAGCTAAACTTGCCCCTTTCTCCTCATAAAAGAATGAAAAACTGCACTGACACCGGATATCGCTGTTTTTTAAGCCAGCGAACGCACCTGACTTGCGCTGTAGTGGCCATGCTGTGAAAAGGAAATGGGCCTTACATTTAAAGTCACCTTTAAAGAGGAAAAAGGGACGGGATAATACAGCCATCAAACACTACATGTCATAAAATATTACAAAGCACATTAAGGTCAGGGTGTGCTGGGATGAGACCACAGATTGTTGCTGCCCTGTGGGGGGAAAGTCCAGAAATATCACACTGATTTCTCTTCTCTCTCTCTCTCTGTCTCTCTCTCTGTCTCTCTCTCCAGATAAAGGACATTACATAGGCTGAATTCTCTGAGCACTGTATGTCAAAGTGGCATGAACGCACCGTCTCTGTCAATACATTTACTCATGAAGGAGAAGGGGGCGGGCAAAAGAAAAAAAAAAGGGTAAATAACCTCTGGAGTTGTATCTTCTGACAATAAAAGCTTTGTCTGTTGCCTATTTGTGCAAGGTTAGGACATGCTGTAAAATGTAAAAAGCCAAACAAGCATGTTTCCAGCACTCATCCCCACCATGCATGGATACTGTCACTTGACAGTATATTGTATCATGGCAACCTGAAGCACACACAGCATTTATTCCAGCCACTTAAAACAGATAAATCCTTTACAGAGCATTAAAAATGAATTTAGGCGCATTTACAAATAAACAAAGCGTCCTCAGAGCCTGTTTTCCAGCCATATGGGGCGTTTGCTTTATCTAAATCGCAGACAAAAGGATGAGGGGTTTTGGTGACAGGTGTCAGAAATTCACTTATTATTGTGGCAGAGGAAAAGAGAGAAAATCAAACCTCACTGCAGCTGTTCTGGTAAAGAAACCACGTTGTTAATCCGCCTCGCCTCTTTAAACGTAGGGTTTAATACAAAGCAGTCCAATCACCTTCCAAGAAAAGAAAAGGTAAGAAAAAATAAATAAATAAAAAAAAAATCCCCTGTCAGCAGCAGCAGCCACAGTCTGTGTGTGTGTGTCTGTCACCTTTTGTTCCGTCCTGATGAGCGTGTGAAATGATGTGCGGTGGTTTACCTGTTGCGGTGCAGCTGCGGTGCTGGTCCGACATCCGACGCTTCCCTCTCACTGAGCAGAAACCGACCCGGGAGGCGGGGCGGGCTGAAAAAGAAATGGGCGTCACCAGAGGGGCCGTCAAGGCGCGCGCAGCCACACGCGCCACTTCCGAGCGCCTCTTTCAAAATAAAACCCCTCCCTGAACTTCACAGGATGGAGACAGTTTTCATCTGGTTTTGTGTGTGTGTGACTGCACTATGGTTCATTTTCTAATCCTGTAAAGCCTGAACCATGAAATAATATTTGTAGAATTTTAGTTACATTTTGCATTTCTATTAACTTTAGGTTATTTTGTATTTTTCTGCACTTTGATTGGACACATCAGGTTTTTCAGGGGAACAAATCACACACTGAAAATGTAAAGGGCTCAAATGTATGTATCAAATACAGTTATTAGTATATTAGCAATTAGCATAGTGGATGATACTGTACAGGAAGTCATCACAAGGGATTTAACCTTGTGTCCTGCTGTGCTGAAACTGTATGAATCTGGTGTCTGTTCATATGGTATTTGCTTCTTTTAAAAGACACCTTATTTTGAAGGTGCAATCATATGATCTTATGCTATTTACTAATGTTAGGGAAGAAGCGAAATTACTGTTCACACCAATCACTGTTATGCACACATTTACTCAAAGGACTAAAGTCAAGGCTGTTCATTATTTTGTGAGCCTGCTGGAGTTTACCCGCACTATAATCCTGCTGAGCCAACTTTGCATCATTTCCTTTTTTTTTCCTATCTGCCCAACGTGATGAGTGAATTCCTTGGAGGAGCTGTTATGTGTAGTTAATTGCGTCTCCCTGGTTTATGAGCTTCTGGGGCTCTGGAAGGTCTTTGCTGCTGGTGTGGAGCACCTCCAACAGCACATTTCTAGTATTACACCTCATTGTACTGACCTTGATGCTTTCACAGGACAGTCAGTGTTACATACTCTTAGAGCAGTGAGACTTATTTGCACCACACAAGGCACATTATCATGAGCCACAAGCCTTTCTCATATGTTAAATAAAAATAAAGTAAATAAAATAAAGTGGACAAAAAAGTTAAAAAGACATAAGGAGAATAAAACACTTCTATAAGCAGTGAGTATGAGTGTCTGAAATTAATACAACACAAGAATCTGCAACAAAAAATCAAAGTGTAAAATAGTCAAGCAAAGATGAGAAATGACTGTCCAAAAGATGACCACAGAACAAAAAAAAAAACCCAAACTGAACTGGAACATTTTAGTCAGATCTATTTAACTGAAATCAGTTTGAGCATAAAACTTTTAAATAAGCTGTCAGCCACATTTTCCCCAACACAAATAACTTTTCATTGGAGTGAAGGCCTCTAAAACCATCTGCTTCCTGTGTTAACTATAATTTAGACCATTAAGGATCCGACTCCTGTTTGGCACCTGCTCTCCTCTTTGTTAAGTCAGCTAGCACATTTTCTTCCTCTTTCTTTGATTGATGCACTCTCACTGCCCTCACCTGTGGTTATAATGGAACATTCTTGGGATGCTTCTGCTTCATCCAGCACATGATAATTAGCAGCCTCAGTTTTTCGGACATACGGCTGCCGAAGCACCTTCAGATCTTGGTGGTTCAGCTGGGACGTAATTGACCTGGATTTTAGAGACATGGTTGTTATATTAAATACAAGGGACAAAACAAAGTTCTTCTCAAAGTCCAGTTTTGTCTTTCTTTTGATTCTAACGTCAGGTCTAGATCCAAACCTTTGTGTCTTTGTGCAAAGGGGATAAGAGTTCTCTTTGCTCTGATGATCTGTCATTAACTGTGCTGATTCTTGAAGTGTGGCTCTCTCCTTTGTTTGCAGTGCCAGCTTTCTTTCTTTCTCTCCATTTTTTGGTACTTTTCTTCCTTTCAGTCTTCTCCATGGCAGATGTCTGTGTCAGTTTGTTTTCATGTCCAGGTTTTTCTGTGAGACTTTGGCTAAACAACAAAAACTTCCTTGAACCAGTTGAGCCCACAATGCTTTAGTGCCACCAATCTCCAGAACTTCAGAGTGGGAGATCATTAATGAATTAGAATAAAGCACAATACCAGCCATGATTGAAATATGTCAGAACACAAAGGAAACAATGATCAAGCTGTTCTTCTTTCTTGTTTTCACCATGCAAGACTTCTAAACTAGGTTTTCTTGTACACATTTCAGTGTAAAGTTTCAATTGTAGAGGAGAAGATGCTGCACTTAGGCAGTAGTGCTTATGAAAACATGAGAGCATGGGCATTTCAAAATAAGTGTCCAATAACTTGTCAATTGTAAGATTTTAATGACATACGACAGAATTATTAGATAGCTTCGTTTTCCACAACCAGTTTAATTTAGTTGCCTTTGTATCTTTAAATCAACTCTTCAAAAGCCAAGTTGCCTTAAAACAATTTCTGTGCTGCCCTTTGAAGTCTCTGCTAAGCAAATTAAGCAAAAGTCTTTCAACACTTGATGAATTCATGTAATAAAAAAGGCATTTATAAATAATATATTTGTCTCTTTCCTAGTAGATAATGTAATGAACCCCAAGTGAGCAGACAACTACAATTTATTTCAGAAAAACAACATAAAGCCACTTAAATACATTGACTTCTTAATCTATCACTCCATTGGGAAACTTAAGTATTTCATTCAACCATATCAGTCAGCACACAAAACACAAAATCAAACTTATTAAGTACTTTGCATTGTGTTAGCATCGGATGTCAAGGATTATGTTCTACATCATTCCTGTAAACGGTGCAGGGAAAACCTTTGAGATGGAGTCCTTCAAAATAAGGTGGAGCAACAGTTTTACTTGACCTGTGTGCCAAAGGTCACTGAGCTTTAAACATCCAAAGCACAAATTCAAAACCAAACTTTTTCAGGGGGAAATTGCAGGAAATCGGAAACCTGGTTATCCTCTGTGGAGAAGTGTGGAGTACCCAGAGAAATGTTGGCCTTTCAAGACCTTTTAGTGTTCATTTAATGTAAATTATTAATGAATTATCTTTTTTGCCTGGGTGGGGAAAACAAAAACCTGCAATGCACACTGCGGCATGGTTGCGTAAAAGCCTCGTATCCTTCAGCCTACAGTGTTTTGCGCATTCAGAAGGCTCTGAAAAGCTGGTTTGGCAAGTATCCCAGGTGGAGGAAGGAAGTCTGGGCTTCGCTCTCGAGACTCGCCAGCTCCCGCACTGTTGGGGCCAAAACATCCACGTGACCCTTGTAGCTCCCACCTAGACAAGAGCGACAGGTCTGCTAGTCAAGCTCGACATGTGAAGACAAAAGCTGTGGTGTGTTGTGTGGTGTGACAAAGGCTTTGTGAGGCAGTAACTGTAGATACTTCATTATGAAATAAAATGTGTTAAAAAACTGAACGTGTGCAAAAAATTTTCAACAAACCTGACAGTTGTTATTTGACGCTTACCTCCCAGTGCCCTTCGCTGACCATAAGTGACCTTTCCATCAAAGTCGTCCACAGGTACTTTGATGTCTGGCTCACACTGGGTGATGGTGCATTTGAGATGCTCTTCGATGTCTGACAGGAGCTGCGATCACAGGAGAGGGGAAAAGGGGCACAAGCAGAAGGGAAAGTTCACGATGAGTAACGCAGAATTGGCAAATTGTGACAGGCGCTAAAGTGTGTGTGTGTATGCTTTCAGTGCTTCCAAAATGAAGCAATAAACTCTTTACCGCTCACTAGGGTCTTGCCATGAATGAATTAGATTTCGCGTCAGACGCACCCTCTCCCAGCCCGAGGGTGCCGTGTCTGCCAGGATGACAAATGTGCCCGCTGCTTATCAAATAACTTAAAAAGCCCTCCGCTGAATCGGACTCGGTGTCGTATTACAAACAGCAAATTTTACTCGCTCGCCTCAGCTTGATTAAGTGTGTGTCTGCGCCTCCATTCACCTCTTTCTCGTTGTACCAGATGGTGCAACCTCCGTCCTCCTTCAGCTGGGTGTTGTAGCAGCCCCTGCCTCTGTTCGGGCAAACGTGGTACCACACCTGCACATGTAGAAAGATTCACTTCAATCTATTTTCAAAAACAAGGCACAAAAATTTTAATAAAGTATTGTGTTTATTAAGTATTTTTTTAATCATCCACCCTACCTTCTCCTTCTCCATAGCAACCAAGGAAATAGCCAGGCCCATTCTGCAAGTTAGGAGATTATTTTAACTATATGGGCAGTAAGTCAATATTACCATCTACTGTAATAATTTAAAGTCTTTGACCTGGTTGTAACACACAAACTCAGTCATTTTCAAGAATGTCAGAACTTACCTCTCGGCTCTTCCAACTCTTCCGATACGATGGACGTAGTTCTGCTTCTCATCTGGCAGAGTGACGTTAATTACTGAAAAAAAAAAAAAAAAAAAAAAGACAAAAGTTGTGAGGACTGATTGTAGAATACAGCAAAGGAACAATGTATGTAGTAAGCGTCTTTTTTAAAAAGGTGTTAGGAGCGTGAGTTTTATATCAGAAGTTTAATATCTTTACCGTAAGGAACTCCGTGGATGTCGATTCCTCTGGCAGCTACGTCTGTGCAGATCAGGAGCCTCACTTCTTTTCTCTGAGGACACGAAGAAGATCCTCAAACACAAGCATATTAGCTTGTAAAAAGGGGACCCTTAAGTGTTTGTCCTTTTTTTTTTTTTACCTTGAAGCGCTCCAAGTTATTTTTCCGCTCGTTGGGCTTACGATCGCCATGGAGACAAACACAGGAAAACTGGTGGCCTTTACTATCTGGACCTAAAGAAAAGAAGGAGCAAAGATTTGAAAAGTTGTTATGGGAAAAACAAAAAAAGGTCGACACAGATTAAGTTATTGAGGATTTATACTTAAGTGAGCGTATGCAAAGTAACAGCTCAGTGGTACTTTTGCCTGTTACCTCCTCCTTGCTGGATGAAGTACTGTTCCATGTTGTCACAGTCAATCTTGGTGCGACAGAAGATTATGGCCTGGTCCATCTTGTGTTCTTTGATGGCCCTCACTGTGTACTCGCCCTTCAGCACCTTGATGGCTTCTGACCACATTTCTGAAACAGGCATGTTTATACATTTTTGTTATATTGTCCTCAGTTGTGACTTACATTGATGGAGAATGACGATCTGCGTAGTTGTTGTTTATGTGATGCAAATTTTTAAGGATTTATAGAAACAAGAGAGATAAAATGAATTGCTGCTCTTACCTGCAGTATTGGCTCCTGGTCTGGTTTTATCGTTGGCATGGACTTCATCAGTCTGTCCACAGCAAAAACAAGAAGAAAGGAAAAACATTTTAAACCGCATTAATCTAAATCGAGAGAAATAAGAGCAAAGCGAGTCCCTGCTGCATGTTTTTCCACCATGAAGTGTTTTCCTTGGCCCCAACATGAGGGACTCACCTGGATGTGGTTCTTGCCCAGGCGCTCCCAGAGGCGGTCGGTCTTGGGATTGACGGGCACCACCACGTGATGGACAGTCTCGGGAACAGAGTCCTCACCCTTCAGATCCACCCAAGTGGGAAAGTGCATGATGCGCTCAGACAACTTCTTCACGTCAAATGAATGCAGAGTGGCTGAACAAACGATCACCTGGAAAAGAAGAGATGGACTGATAAACTACTAATACCTCTAAATCACTGGTAGCTGAATAAACCCAGCGTGCAGTCGCAAGTAGCCACGAATGTGGAGTTACATAACACTGGGAGGTGCATTTATTTTACCAAACGCTGCTTGAGCAATTGGAATACGTGGGTTTGACTTCGATTTTCAGCAACTGAAACAATTCACTTTGACTTCCTCCATCTTATAGCAGTAACATACTTGATCTAATCTGCTGCTCGCTTTCTAGCTGGTGATCCCCTGAGAGCTTTAAGAGTTTAAATGTTCACATAAACCATCAGCAAGTCACATATAAAAAAAGAGAACATTTACAGAAAATGCACTTGCTATGACTGTCATTTAATTGCATTGCTGTTTACGTGCATTAAATCTATTTAGAGTTTTACCTGCAGTCTCTTGCCGTCAGATGTGACCTGAGGGATTTGCTTGTGGATCCTGTTGATAAAGTCTGTATAGCCTGCAGACAGTAGACCATCCTGAGGGACACAGAGAATATAGTCAAAATATGAGTTTATGGATTATTATGCTCTCTAAATCACCCCCCCCCCAAAAAAAACAACATTATTTGTACATTACAGTTTATTAAAAATGCTGTGTGATGTATCATAGGAGAATATTCAAGAAATGTCACACGTACACACTCATCCATGACTAGAAAGCGAACTTGGGACAGATTGAGTTTCCCCGTTGATATGAGGTCGTCCAGCCTGCCCGGTGTTCCCACCACAATGTCAATCTGGTTGTGAGATAACAGCAGAAAACAGGACAGGGGAACAAGGCAAGGGAGAAGAGAAAAATGATGTCTGTTAGTTAAAACTGTCTCAGCAGTAAACTTAATGAAATGTTTGTTTGGAGACAGTACAAGTCACGAACCCCCTGTTCCAGAGCCGCCATCTGGTCTTTGGCGGCCACACCACCAATCACCAGCAGATCCCTGTAGCGACAGATTGAACAATGACTGTAAATGCTGATGTCAACATTTATAACCGAGCAATAGCTCCATCTGCTGGTGTAAAAGAGAAACTTGGAATTCTCTGCAAAATGCAGGCGAGGACACTTAATGCCTTTGTGTACCACTGGTTAATCAAAGCATCTGTGCCTACATTTTCTGCAGTTTTCTTGATTTTATGGTATGTATGCCAACTAATGTTGATAACAGCTCTGTAAAATTTGTACCTGAGTTTGGGGTTATCCACATATTTCTTAAATTGTCTGACATTGTTGAGGGTTTGCTCTGCCAGTTCTTTAGATGGCTCGATGATCAGGGCTTTGGGTGCGTTGGATGATGTTTTCACCTGACTCACTGTGGCAGTGCCTGCACAAAGACAGAGCAGAGATGGCTATTCTGCAGTGGAATAAAAGGCTGACATTATCTCAGAGGTGCTGTATTCATAGATGTACCAACAATGGTAAACGTGTATCTCTCGTGCCTCGATTAAAACATGTCTGGAGAAAGAAGTATTTCATTGGGAAAGGTAGTACTGCATAATCTAATCTAAACATTAAACTGTCGCTGGTTTCATAAAAGTATGACACATTCACACACTGCCTCACACACACTGCCTCACACACACACACACACACCTGTCTGAGAAGATTTGACTGAGTGACCCTCCGGTGCCTTATCCAGGGCTACAAACCCGCTCTTAGGGGCATGTTTAAAGTCTTCTCCTCCGAAATTGAATTTCAGCTCTGCATTCTGTCAGACAGATAAGGAAAAGTGCAATTTGTATGGTGTCCACCTGGTATCTGTTGCTTTGTTTTCTAAATACATTCTGAAGTGATACCTTAAGCACACAGGCAGCAAAGAAGGACTGATTCTTCACATGCTGAGGGATGTCAAACGCCACACCCAGGTCATTACCTGGAAGGAGAAAACAGACAAAAAAGGGCAAAGAAACATGAGTTACGTTGCTCCTCAAGAGCCAACCCAGATGTCTTATATAATCATAATAATAAAAACCATATCTAGTGAGACAGCACCATTTTTAGAGAAGGAAATCTGTCCCTTTTCTAGATCCAGGTAGCATCCGATAGTGTCATGCATGGTGAACTCCTGCAGAGAAGCAAGACAACAAAGAGGAAAAATGTTACAAAAATGGTTCTCACAACTATTTATGTTTCTTAATAATTATGGTCATTCATTAATAGTTACCTCTCCATAGCTGTCAAACTGCTTGTTGTTGGATTTCTTTCCAGTCCCACCAAAGCCAAAACCATACTTATCAGTTCCTGAAAAAGAGAAAGAAATTGGAGTTTAATTATTTTTTTTTGTTAAGGATGTTTACTTACAGCTTTTGTATGATCTGCAGCATGGAGACTGTAAAGAGCAGAAGAACATACCCAGGTCCAGGGCAGCCTGACTGGTTGACCAGCCAATGCGACACAGACCCTGATCATGGCAGGTCACCTCATAGTAGTACTTCCCTGGACACAGAAAACATGGACAAGGACAGGAAACACAATGAAATAAATGATCATTTCATTTCCATTGAACAAATAGATAGTTCTCTGTTAAATACACATATGTTGATGAATCTTATGTTAAATATCAGTCAGTTTGAAAGTGCTTGTACCTTTGGTGACACCTTTCGTAGAGCGGCAGCCGTGCCACTCTTTAAACTCCCTGCTCTGGCAGCACAATCCATCTGGACCAATGGCTGTACAGGCAAAAACAAGACATCACAGTGAGAAGAGGCAACAGAAAACAAAGCTGGAGCACGTACAGCTTCAGTTTAAACCGATCAGACTTTCCTCCAGTGCTCAAAAGTCAAATTATTTTTCTCCTCTTACCAAACGCTGTGCTGCGGTCATACGGATTCATCTGCCAGTTGTTGAAAACTGCATGGAAACAAATCAGGTTAGACATCAGCTGAGGACATACCGCTGCTTTAATGATCAAAATGTTACCCAGCATATACAAAAACGCAAATCACCACAAAATAGGTTGCTAATATTAAAGCGATCTCACCGGCTCCTCCAGTCTTGATGGAGGCTCTGCCCTTCTTGCCCTCCTGCTGATCCTTCAGGGTCTCATACACAATCTGGATCACCGGGATACTGAAGGCCTGAGGATGACAAGGACGCTTTAGTTTTTTGTTTTCTTCTACAGACCCATAAAAACTGTGTGCGCGGTAGTCATATACTTACCCCTGTTTTACCGCTACCAGTTTCTGCTGCCTAAGAAAACAAGAAAACAATGGTCAACTTGTGTGTGCAAAACTCTGTGACTGAGCCAAACAGAGGCAAAGACTTACCATGAGTACATCTCCTCCACCGAGAATCAGGGGAATGGACTCTGCCTGGATGTCAGTGGGCAGCCTGAAATCCAATAACACCAATAAAATTAATAATTAAAAAGTCAGTGCATTTTCAAGTGTTAGGCTTGCAGCACCAGATGGCGACAACATGCGCAGAAATCACAGCACAATCATGATTTAGCAGGATTCGTGTCAGCACTTACAGCCAGTCCAGCTCCTCCACAGCCTGCGCGATTTCAGGCATAACTCCCATTTCTGTCGAACAAAAAGGCGAATTTAACTCTTCGGAGTAACTGTGGGGGGTTTAATAACCACTCGGCGTTTAATTAAATATATGAATATGGTATAAACGTGATAGTTTGATGAGAAATACTTACCAGAAAACGCTGCCATTCTTACGCCTGCGAGTGCAACCGGATGTAACGTGTTCAGAGTTGTCGGCTCGGTGCAACACTTTAAACGGACTACTCGAGAAGCCGTGTGACATTGGTTCCGCCTAGTGAATTTATGTAAATAAAAAAACACATGTTGATTGTTGGGAGAGCTACAGAGCTATATATATTACTGTCACATCATAGTATGTATATTCAATACACTAAACCGAAATTCCTGAGTGTTTAGTTATATTTTCCAAACGCGGTCCCCTTGTCTATTTTGGCCTTTGCTTCTCGCCGTAGCCGTCTGACAGCTGGCTCTGGTAAACATGGCCGAAGAAACCCTGACAGAAGGCGAAGATGAAAACATTTTGTACGATTTACTCGTTATTACTGAATGGCCACCGGAGACGGACACTCAGGTTAGTCGGGCCTCCGTTTGAGCTTCTTCCCAGCTCAGTTTTTGTCTCTCTAGTTGGACATTTGTTTCCAGAAACGGGCCCCGAAAGTCACGTCTAATCTGATGTATGGGGTCAGCCTCTCAAAGCCACGTAGCACAAACACACACATAGCTAGTGCACTCCTCATATTTCTATATTTAACTGATGTATAGTCAAGTTTTAATTTCTCATCATAATCATTCATGTAATGGGGCAGTCAAGCGTCATTTATAAGACAGCATTTCTATTTTAGTACAGTGATGTAGCCCCAAAAGTATGCAGCTGCTAGACTAACTTTTACACTGTGAGTTAAATTACCTGTTTCCCTAATTTGAGGTTTCATGTTAACAAATGATAAAAGATGAGCCTGACACCCCTTTGTTTGTTTATTCATCTGTCACTTTATTGCATTTGCAGCTGCGAGGCAACAAGGAGCACGACACCTCACTTATTGCAAAAGCAGTGACAGGTAAGTTGTGTTTTTTTTTTAAAGTCCAGTTATGACACTATGCATGTCTCATCATAAAAAAATCAAGTCTATAGCACCTGACTGTGCCTGCAAATATTTTGTGCCCATTTATATAGACAGCAATTAACTCAAACAATACAAACAGACAAATACAACTGTCTGTCACACACCATAAAATGAATGAATAGAATATAGATGTGTTCATATGAGATACATAGTCAAGGGCAAAAGTCCAGCTGTGATAAATTACAATTATCTAAAACGATTTCAGTGAAAATTTAGGGGCAGTTAGTGTCAGTGTCATGTCAGTGTCACCAGTTTCTTTAAAAGCAGCAATGCTGTAAGGGTCTGAAGGAGATTTTGCTCTGTACACTAAAAGTAAAATACTTATTCTAAAATGAAAACACTACTCTGAGTACTCCAAGAAGACATCCCATGCAGGAATCACACAGACACATGGTTGTAATTATTGCAGATTAAACAGTGTCTGTTGGAGGATAGACAACACTGACACAACTATTCCAATTTGAAATAAAGAAATCATGCACACAAGTTGGCATCCTGTCACAGACAGCTCAGGATACATTATCGAAAAATATGTGGCACATGATAGATCTGATGTGCTAGTCAAGTCAAGCCAAGTCAAGCTTACTGTACAGTATTTCGGGGTCCAAAACTGATTTTTCCCCCCAAATCTCAGTGTAGGAGGAGTCAGAATAATTGATGGATGGTTTTTGTCTAGTTGTGCATAGTTAGACAACTATTTTCTAATCAAGACTCTGATTTTCAGGTCCTTTATGTTTGTGAACAAGACAACTAAACCCTCTCCTGCTTCATTAATAATGCTTCAATGTTAATGGAGTCTGTGATCTTACCTTAGAGTGTGACAGGAGAGGTTTTATACAGTGATCAGTAAAATCTAATATGATCACACAGTCAACATAACTATGTGCACTAACTGTTGCATTTCTTACAGGGCCGTTCCGCTTAATCTTACACTACTTGTGGTACAGGTAAGTTTGTCACTATTATCCTCACAGGAAGGCCTGTCTGCTCTAACTTACACATGGCTTGGTATTATTCCTCAGCAGCATTACTACATTACACATTCAGTGTAAGGCACTGACCAATTGTGATGCAAAGTGTTTATTATTAGTATGTTTTTTAGAACAGAGTCTGTTACTCAATACAGGTGTGACTACATTACGTTATATTCAAATTAGCGACTTCATGAATGCAGAAGTGTGAATGCATTGTTCAGGTAATGACTAAGAAATCCGATTTAAGGACCTGTACTGAAAAACACAACTTTAAGCTGAAAGTCTGTCTGGTGTTATTCTTTACTGTTTTGATGGTTGATAGCATTACAGTCTTAGGTTTTGGATATAGTGCTGAGTCACATAAAAAAAAGAAACAGATTCAGCACTTTGTTTTTTCTAAAGGATCAGATGCAGCCAGCCATGTTCCATTCAATCAAAGCTACATTTGCTCTCAGGCATTTCAGTCAAAATGCCTATGCTTTTAAATTTAACCTAGAATTTAGATATGCAACTTGTTCATTTTCTGTTCATGCTCTGTAAATAAGTTTATTTAGCTAAATGCTGGCAGAAGCTGTCACTGAGACAACATGACAGTGAAAGCTAAAACAAATAGATTTTTGTCCTGAAATTGACTGTGCCTGGGTTTGTTTAGTCATCTTATAATGTAGGAAATGTAATATTACATAAGGTCTTTGATTTGGGTGTCTTCATGTTTTTTCCTTAATTCAGATGTAAAAGTAAATTTATATTTCTCTATTTGCAACAGATGTGTGAAGGGTTACACAGAGAGAAAGAGACCCTACTGTACTAGATGTAATTGACCTGTACTTTTGTGAAATCTGCCTCTCAAAAGTCTTATAGACATGGCCCTGTATTCAAGTTGTATTTTTCAGAAGTTTTTTTTTTTAAGTAGAGTAAATTTAAAATGCTGACCTTGTTCACCTTGCGTTTACTGCTCAGTATCTGCTGGAACGTGTTAACAGATGGATAGCTTTGGCCTGAAGTGGATTCTGTAATGCTCTTGCACCAAGGCCTGCTTATCCTCTCAGCAGGTGGCTAGGTAGCACCATCAATAACCTAATTAAATATTTAAGAACTCCTCTAGCCGTGTTTGTCTCTCAGCTTTGCTCCTCTTTCTCTGGATGACAAAGTGATGTTATTTAATAAAGCCAAACAGAGTAGGCCGACCGACTGACCTCCAAATGCTGTGCCGTTTTTATTTGTTCAAGAGAGGAAACAGAAGCTTCTGGCAGTTTTGGTGCAGCACAAAAACAGACACTGCTATCTACTACTATATTAGTACTTTACAAAAATACAAAGATAATTATCTTTTTAATGCAGATTTTGATTGAAGGTAAGAATCAGATCACCAAGAAATCAAAACAATCCAAACAACACTAGAGAAGTGTACATGAGTAAATCATTACACATAATAAAGAAAGTTGAGTTCATGTTATTTTTATTAGAATACAAATTTGTGTTATGTATTTTTTTTCAGTGAATTGGATTTTTGTGTAATTGAATGCAATGTTTTATTTAACTAATTGACTGTAACTATGGTGTTGTTATTTAAAAATTTTACTGAAATTACTTGAAAAAAAGAATTTTTACTTGAATTTACTTGAATTGAACTGAATTAAATTAAACTTTTTTATCTATTTAGTTTTGGTTCAATTACATTTTCCCTTTTTAGTTAATACATACAAAGAAGCAAATATATTTAAATTTTATGTTTGATTTAAATAAATATTTAATTGTTTTCAATTCAATTCAAGAAAATCTAAATCTAAATCTAAATCTAAATCTAGTTCCTTTTCACACACCTGTTTATTAATCAATATTTTATTTCACCCTGGCCACCTGTCAGAAAATCCCTGCAGACACGGCGAATAAGCATGATGTCATCCGTGGAAACAGTCGCCTCTCTTATCTCTGGAGTTCTCTCAGTCTTTCAGTAAAAGTTGCTCCCAGCAGTTTTGTTAACAGTTGTTAGGGGGAGACTCTTTTCTTGGGATTTTTGGCCCCATTTAAAAAGGCTCCTCCTGTTGAGATAAGACACTTTATAAATTGGGCCCCGTTTAACTGTTACCAACCTTTTTTTGTTTGTTTGTGCGACTGTGTCACCCTCAGCCCCTCCAGCTCGTCTCTGCCTCTCGGTCTTGTCCGCCTGGCAAATAAGCAGATCAACTGGCAGCTGGTGCTCGCAAGGTGCAGCACACACACACACACACACACACACACACACACACACACACACACACACACACACACACACACACACACACAC